>SNQJ01S0022557.1:309206-319577 GCA_010110895.2 Picea sitchensis
CGTTTGGGTAAGTTGGTGAATCAACTTCTCGGGGTCGTAACTTTTGCATACGATCTCCATTTTAGGCATATGATAGCTCATTGGAAAGGTATCGTCAAGGCTATTCATTTTGGGGACTCAATCATGCCTCCGGCTATCATTGAGAACCTCGATCTCAAATAAAACCTTCATTTAGGCGCTCAAAATGGCCCTGGAAGTTAAAACCTGCTAAAAATAGTGAATTGCCAAAATTGTCAGAAAATTGTTTTGAGCCATTTGGAAAAGGTGGGTGGCCACCAATATCTACCTGGATCAATCCTCCCTCCTTAGGAAGCAATGGTATCCATTGTTTTGAGTTCTCAGGGGAGAGGGAAAAGCGTTTGTTGAATCTGCATCTTGGTGAGCTGCTTGTCTTGCTGGAGACATCATGCTGCCCATTTTGTGGAAATCTGTCACAAACCTGTTGAGGTTCAGGCTGTTCAACAAGTCGAGATACATGAGAGGACAATGCGTATAATGAATATTTGCACTTTGTTGCAGCCTTGTCGACTTGCTTCTGTTGGATAGAAGGTGCTTGGGGCAAGGTTGTAGTGGTTGTAGTGTCCTTTTGTTTTCCTTTTGAACAGATTGTGAAGAAGTTGAATTTTGCAGTAAGAGATACTACCTTGTGACATGTTTTAGGTGGAACAGTAGTCGGAACTACCTCTGGTATTCTGTATTGATGACCCCCCAAAGTAACAATGACACTACGGGGTCGACACTCATAAACAACATGGCGTCTCCACATATATGGTTGGCCCAAGAGCACATCACAGACATCCAGTGGGGAAACATCACATAATACCTCATCCTTGAAGGGTTGGATGTCATATGATAATCGACACTGTTGGCTGACACAGAGATCTCGTCCTTGGCGAAGCCACCCGATTTTGTATGATTGCAGGTGTGGTGTTGTCGATAATCCCAACTGTTTGATGACCTCTACTGAGATGAGATTTTTATGGCTTCTGCTATCAACAATAAAATGCAGCGGGGTCCCCTTCACCCACATCTATCAATGAAAAAGGCACTCCCCCTCTTCAAGATCTGTTGGTTCTTCTGGTTGAACTGTTGCAATCGCGATAATACCAGTGGGGTCTACGTCAATGATCTATCCTTTACGAGTATTTTCAGAATCAGATTCTGAATCAGGGTTCGTCTCCTTATCTTTGATCTTAGCCACCAATGAATTTTTTGAGCGACATTCATCGGTGTTGTGCCAGGGGCTTTTGTGGAAATCACACCATTTTCCGGTGTCCTTCTTTGTCTTCTAGTGACCCTTCTTTTCTTGTGTCTTGGAATGGTTTTCGGGAGACTATTTGTTAGGTTCGTCTTTGTCATACTTTGGTTCTTGTGGATTTGCAGACCCGAATTCCCGTTTGTTTTGGTGCTTAAATTTCTTCTCAATTTTAACAACATATCAATAAGAAACAACGAGTGATGAGATGTCCAGAAAATCCATTTCAGTCTGGATGTATCTGTGTAGAGCCCCACGGTATTTCAGAACCAAATGTTGCTCAGATTATTTCATACCCAGCTTGGTGTGCAAGGTATGGAAGCTATTGGTGAACTCCAGAACTACTTGGCCCCTCTCTTGCCGCAGTGTGGTCCATCTCATGTATTGGTCCTCATAGTTGCCAACAGGGTAATATTGTTCCTTTACCGCATCCACAAAAAAATCCCAAGTGGGATCGACCCCATATATTCCAAACTCCTCTGTGGAAATTTGTTCCCAGTAAGTTTCCCACCAATGTTTGACATGAGGGAGAGCTTTAAGGAGTGCGAAGGTGATCTTTTCTTTTCGAAAAAATTGTGAACAAAGAAATAACCTTCTAGCAGAGTTAACCATTTTTCTAGGGCCTCTGCATCTATCTGTCCTTCAAATACAGGAATATCAAAATTAACTTGTACCTTGAAAGGCAAAGTGCCTCCAAAGTGTCTTCTTGATGAAGAATCACCTTATGCTATCGGTAGGTGTTTAAGGATGTGGGCAAAATTCTCCATCATTTCATCCCTCTGTCGCGTGAGAGCTTGCTCAAGCAACATATTGATATGATCGTTTGCTCCGTCATTTTTCTTTTCTTTCTCCATTGAGGGTTTCTTGGGTGTGCGAGAGTGATTTTCTTCAAGAGATACAAGCTCGAGACCCAACTTGCTATACTTGGACCTCGTCAGGGACATGCACTGAAAAAATGATCAAGAGCAACCTGCTCTAATACCACTAATCCAGATTATTTTCAACATGAAATAAGATCGAAGATATAATAAAGAAATGCACAGAGATATCACATATATTCAATAATATAACACAAATGTATTAGAGATGCAACCATAAACACAGATATACAGTAATACACGATTTCTATTAATGAAAGAAATGTACAGAGACTATAAAAATACAGAGTGAAAGAATTGCTAGAATGGTGGCAACTTATCTTTGAGAAGAGATGTGATGGCTACTCGCATTTGCAAGAAGATGATTAAAATGAAGCTCTGAAGGCATTTTTACAATAATTTGGAATGCCAAAAACCCTAGACATCCAAAAACCTAACCCTAGGAGATGAAGCGTCAAAATTCATGTGGGCCCCGTTTGGGTAAGTTGGTGCATCAACTTCTCGGGGTCGTAACTTTTGCATACGATCTACGTTTTAGGTGTATGATAGCTTGTTGGAAAGGTATCGTCAAGGCGATTCATTTTGGGGGCTCAATCATGCCTTCAACTATCATTGGGAACCTCAATCTCAAAAAAACCTTCATTTAGGCTCTCAAAATGGCCCTAGAAGTTAAAACCTGCTAAAAATAGTAAATTGCCAAAATTGACCGAAAACTATCTTGAGCCATTTGGAAAAAGTGGGTGGCCATTGATATCCACCTGGATCAATCCTCCCTCCTTAGGAAGCAATGGTCTCCATTGCATTGAGTTCCCAGGGGAGAGGGAAAATTGTTTGTTGAATCTGCATCTTGGTGAGCTGCTTGTCTTGCTGGAGACGTCATGCTACCCAGTTTGTGGAAATCGGTCACGAACCTATTGAGGTTGAGGTTGTTCAAAAAGTCAAGATACAAGAGAGGATGATGTGTAGAAGGAATATTTGCACTTTGCTGCAGCCTTATCGACCTGCCTCTGTTGGATAGAAGGTGCTCAGGGCAAGGTTGTAGTGGTTGCAATGTCCTTTTGTTCTCCTTTTGAATAGATTGTGAAGAAGCTAAATTTTGCAATATGAGATACTACCTTGCGGCACTTTTTAGGTGGAACAGTGGTCAAAACTACCTCTGGTATTCTGTAGAGATGACCCCCCAAAGTAACAATGACACTATGGGGTCGAGACTCATAAACAACATGGTGTCTCCACATATATCGTTTTCCCAGGAGCACATCACAAACATCCAGTGGGGAAACATCACATAATACCTCATCCTTGAAGGGTTGGATGCCATATGATAATCGAAACTGTTGGCTGACACAGAGATCTCGTCCTTGGCGAAACCACCCAATGTTGTATGGTTGCAGGTGTGGTGTTGTTGACAATCCCAACTGTTTGACAACCTCTGTTGGGATGAGGTTTTTATGGCTTCCGCTATCAAAAATAAAATGCAGCGACGTCCCCTTCACCCACATATGTGAATGAAAAAGGTGCTCCCCCTCTTCAGGATCTGTTGGTTCTTCTGGTTGAATTGTTGTGGTCGTGACAATAATAGTGGGGTCTACGTCAATGATCTATCCTTTACCAGTATATTCAAAATCAGATTCTGAATCAGGGTTTGGCTCCTTATCTTTGATATCGGCCACCAATGACTATTTTGAGCGACATTCATCGGTGTTGAGCCAGGGGATTTTGTGGAAATCACACCATTTTCCGGTGTCCTTCTTTGTCTTCCTGTGACCCTTCTTTTCCTGTGTCTTGGAATGGTTTTCGGGAGACTGTTTGTTAGGTTCGTCTTTGTCATACTTTGGTTGTTGCGGATTTGCAGACCTGAATTGTCATTTGTTCTGGTGCTTAAATTTCTGCTCAATTTTAATAGCATATCGATAAGCAACATTAAGTGATGAGATGTACAGAAAATCAATTTCAGTTTGGATGTATCTGTGTAGAGCCCCATGGTATTTCAGAACCAAATGTTGTTCGGAGTCTTTGATACCCAGCTTGGTGTGAAAGGTATGGAATGTATTGGTGAACTTCGGAACTACTTGGCCCCTCTCTTTCCACAGTGTGGTCCATCTCATGTATTGGTCCTCATAGTTTCCAATAGGATAATATTGTTCCTTTACCGCATCCGCAAAAAAATCCCAAGTGGGATCGACCACATATATTCCAGACTCCTCTGTGGAACATTGCTCCCAGTAAGTTTCCCACCAATGTTTGACATGAGGGAGAGATTTAAGGAGTGCGAAGGTGATCGTTTCTTTGTCGAAAAAATTGTGAACAAATAAATAACCTTCTAGCAGAGTTAACCATTTTTCTAGGGCCTCTGCATCTATCTGTCCTTCAAATACAGGAATATCAAAATTAACTTGTACCTTGAAAGGCGAGGGGTCTCCAAAGTGGTCACTTGATCAAGATGTGCCTGATGCTATCGACAGGCATTTAAGGATGTGGGCAAAATTCTGGGGTCTCAATCATGCCATCGACTATCATTGAGAACCTCGATCTCAAAAAAACCTTTATTTAGTCCCTCAAAATGGCCCCGGAAGTTAAAACCTGCTAAAAATAGTAAATTGCCAAAATTGCCAGAAAACTATTTTGAGCCATTTGGAAAAGGTGTGTGGCCACCGATATCCACCTGGATCAATCCTCCCTCCTTAGGAAGCAATGGTCTCCATTTGCATTGAGTTCCCGGGGGAGAGGGAAAAGTGTTTGTTCAATCTGCATCTTGGTGAGCTGCTTGTCTTGCTGGAGACGTCATGTTGCCCAGTTTGTGGAAACCTGTCACGAACCTGTTGAGGTTGAGGCTGTTCAACAAGTTGAGATACATGAGAGGATGATGTGCAGAAGGAATCTTTTCACTTTGTTACAGCCTTGTCGACCTGCTTTTGTTGGATAGAAGGTGCTTGGGGCAAGGTTGTAGTGGCTGCAGTGTCCTTTTGATCTCCTTTTGAACAGATTGTGAAGAAGCTGAATTTTGCAGTATGAGATACTACCTTGTGGCACTTTTTAGGTGGAACAATAGTCAGAACTACCTTTGGTATTCTATAGAGATGACCCCCCAAAGTAACAATGACACTACGAGGTAGAGACTCATAAACAACATGGCATCTCCACATATATGGTTGCCCAAAGACCACATCACAGACATCCAGTGGGGCAACCTCACACAATACCTCATCCTTGAAGGATTGGATGCCGTATGATAATCGACATTGTTGGCTGACACAGAGATCTCGTCCTTGGCGAAGCCACCTGATGTTGTATGGTTATATGTGTGGTGTTGTCGACAATCCCAGCTGTTTGACGACCTTTGCTGAGATGAGGTTTTTCTGGATTCCTCTATCAACAATAAAATGCAGCAGGATCCCCTTCACCCACCTCTATGAATGAAAAATATTCCCCCCCTCTTCAGGATCTGTTGCTTCTTCTGGTTGAATTGATGCGGTCACGACAATAGAAGTGGGGTCTATGTCAATGATCTGTCCTTTACCAGTATTTTCATAATCAGATTTTGAATCAAGGTTCGACTCCTTATCTTTGACTTCGGCCACCATGGATTGTTTTGAGAGACATTCATCAGTGTTGTGCCAGGGGATTTTTTGGAAATCACACCATTTTTCGGTGTCCTTCTTTGTCTTCCTGTGACCCTTCTTTTCCTGTGTCTTGGAATGGTTTTTGGGAGACTGTTTGTTAGGTTCATATTTGTCATACTTTGGTTGTTACAGATTTGCAAACCCGAATTCCCGTTTTTTCTAGTGCTTAAATTTCTGCTCAATTTTAACAGCATATTGATAAGCAACACCGATTGATGAGATGTCCAAAAAATCCATTTCAATCTAGATGTATCTGTGTAGAGCCCCACGGTATTTCAGAACCAAATTTCGCTCAAAAGCTTTGATACCCATCTTGGTGTGCAAGGTATGGAAGGTATTGGTGACCTCTGGAATTGCTTGGCCCCTCTCTTTCCGTAGTGTGGTCCATCTCATGTATTGGTCCTCATAGTTGCCAACAGGGTAATACTGTTCCTTTACCGCATCCACAAAAAAATCCCAAGTGCGATCGACCCCATATATTCTAGACTCCTCCATGGAAATTTTCTCCCAGTAAGTTTCCCACCAATGTTTGACATGAGGGAGAGATTTAAGGAGTGCGAAGGTGATCCTTTCTTTGTCGGAAAAATTGAGAACAGAGAAATAACCTTCTAGCAGATTTAACCATTTTTCTAGGGCTTCTTCATCTATCTTTCCTTCAAGTACAAGAATATCAAAATTAACTTGTACCTTGAAAGGCGAGGTGCCTCCAAAGTGGTCGCTTAATGAATATGCAACTGATGCTATCGGTAGGCATTTAAGGATGTGGGAAAAATTCTCCATCATTTCGTCCCTCTATCGCGTGAGAGCTTGCTCAAGCAACATATTGATATGATCGTCTGCTCCGTCATTTTTATTTTCTTCTGCCATTGAGGGTTTCTTTAGTGTGCGAGAGCGATTGTATTCAAGAGAGACAAGCTTGAGACCCAACTTTCTATACTTGGACCTCATCAGGGACTTGCACTGAAAAAACGATATAGAGCAGCCTGCTCTGATACCACTAATCCAGATTATTTTCAGCACAAAATGAGATCGGAGATATAATAAATAAATGCACAGAGATATCACAGATATTCAATAATATAACAGAAATGTATCAAATATGCAACCATAAACACAGATATACAGTAATACACGATTTCTATTAATGAAAGAAATGTATAGAGACTGTAAAAATACAGAGTGAAAGACTTGCTAGAATGGTGGCAGCTTATCTCTGAGAAGAGATGTGACGACTACTCGCATTCACAAGAAGATTATTACAATGAGGCTCTGAAGACCTTTTTACAATAAACCAGAATGCCCAAAACCCTAGACATCCAAAAAACTAACCCTAGGAGATGAAGCTCCAAAAGTCATGTGGGCCCCATTTGGGTAAGTTGATGCATCAACTTCCCAGGGTCGTAACTTTTGCAAACGATCTTCGTTTTAGGTGTATGATAGCTTGTTGGAAAGGTATCATCAAGGAGATTCATTTTGGGGGTTCAATCATGTCTTTGGATATCATTGAGAACCTCGATCTCGAAAAAACTTTCATTTAGTCCCTCAAAATGGCCCCGTAAGTTAAAACCTGCTAAAAATAGTAAATTGCCCAAATTGCCAGAAAACTGTTTTGAGCCATTTGGAAAAGGTGGGTGACCACCGATATCAACCTGGATCAATCCTCCCTCCTTAGGAAGAAATGGTCTCCATTTCATTGAGTTCTCGGGGGAGACAAAAAAGCGTTTGTTGAATCTGCATCTTAGTGAGCTGCTTGTCTTGCTAGAGACATCATGTTGCCCAGTTTGTGGAAATTTGTCACAAACCTGTTGAGGTTGAGGTTTTTCAACAAGTCAAGATACATGAGAGGATGATGCGCAAAAGGAATATTTTCACTTTGTTTCAGCCTTTTCAACCTTCTTCTGTTGGATAGAAGGTGCTTGGGGCAAGGTTGTAGTGGTTGCAGTGTCCTTTTGTTCTCCTTTTGAACATATTGTGAAGAAGCCGAATTTTGCAGTATGAGATACTACCTTGTGGCACTTTTTAGGTGGAACAGTAGTTAGAACTACCTCTGGTATTTTGTAGAGATGACCCCCCAAAGTAACAATGACACTACGGGGTCAAGACTCATAAACAACATGGCGTCTCCACATATATGTTTGGCCCAAGAGCACATCACAAACATCCATTGGGGAAATATCACATAATACCTCATCCTTGAAGGGTTGGATGTCATATGGTAATCAACACTGTTGGCTGACACAAAGATCTCATCCTTGGCGAAGCCACCCGATGTTGTATGGTTGCAGGTGTGGTGTTGTCGACATTTCCAACTTTTTGATGACCTCTGCTGAGATGAGGTTTTTTTGGCTTCCACTATCAACAATAAAATGCAGCGGGGTCCCCTTCACCCACATCTGTGAATGAAAAAGGTGCTCCCCCTCTTCAGGATCTGTTGGTTCTTCTGGTTGAATTGTTGCAGTCGCGACAATGGTAGTGGGATCTGCGTCAATGATCTGTCCTTTACCAGTATTTTCATAATCAGATTATGAATCAGGGTTCGGCTCCTTAACTTTGATCTCGGCCACCAATGACTATTTTGAGTGGCATTCATCGGTGTTGTGCTAGGGGATTTTGTGGAAATCACACCATTTTCTGTTGTCCTTCTTTGTCTTCCCATGACCCGTCTTTTCCTGTGTCTTTGAATGGTTTTCGGGAGACTATTTGTTAGGTTCGTCTTTATCATACTTTGGTTGTTGTGGATTTGTAGACCCGAATTCCCATTTGTTCTGGTGCTTAAATTTCTGCTCAATTTTAATAGCATATCGATAAGCAACATCGAGTAATGAGATGTCCAGAAAATCCATTTCAGTCTGGATGTATCTGTGTAGAGCCCCACGGTATTTCAGAACCAAATGTCCCTCGGAGTCTTTCATACCCAGCTTGGTGTGCAATGTTTGGAAGGTATTGGTGAACTCTGGAACTTCTTGTCCCCTCTCTTGCTGCAGTGTGGTCCATCTCATGTATTGGTCCTCATAGTTTCCAACAGGGTAATACTGTTCCTCTACCGCATCCACAAAAAAATCTCAAGTGGGATCGGCCCCATATATTCCAAACTCCTCTGTGGAAATTTTCTCCCAGTAAGTTTCCCACCAATGTTTAACATGAGGGAGAGCTTTAAGGAGTGAAAAGGTGACATTTTCTTTGTCGAAAAAATTGTGAACAGAGAAATAACCTTCTAGCAAAGTTAACCATTTTTCTAGGGCTTCTGCATCTATCTGTCCTTCAAATACAGGAATATCAAAATTAACTTGTACCTTGAAAGGCGAGGTGCCTCCAAAATGGCCGCTTGATGAAGATGCATCTGATGCTATCAGTAGGTGTTTAAGGATGTGGGAAAAATTCTCCATCATTTCATCCCTCTGTCGTGTGAGAGCTTGCTCAAGCAACATATTGATATGAACGTCTACTCCGTCATTTTTCTTTTCTTTCGCCATTGAGGGTTTCTTGGGTGTGCGAGAGCGATTGTCTTCAAGAGATACAAGCTTGAGACCCAACTTTCTATACTTGGACCTCATCGGGGACATGCACTGAAAAAAAGATCAAGAGCAGCCTGCTCTGATACCACTGATCCAGATTATTTTCAGCACGAAATGAGATCGGAGATATAATAAATAAATGCACAGAGATATCATAGATATTCAATAATATAACAGAAATGTATCAAAGATGCAACCATAAACACAAATATACAATAATACACGATTTCTATTAATGAAATAAATGTACAGAGACTATAAAAATACAGAGTGAAAGACTTGCTAGAATGGTGGCAGCTTATCTTTGAGAAGAGATGTGACGGCTACTCGCATTCGCACGAAGATGATTACAATGAGGCTCTAAAGAACTTTTTACAATAAACCAAAATGCCAAAAACCCTAGACATCCATAAACCTAACCCTAGGAGATGAAGGGTCAAAATTCATGTGGGCCCCGTTTGGGTAAGTTGGTGCATCAACTTCCCGGGGTCGTAACTTTTGCATACGATCTTCGTTTTAGGCATATGATAGATTGTTGGAAAGGTATCATAGAGGAGATTCATTTTGGGGGATAAATAATGGCATTGTATATCATTGAGAAGCTCTATATTTAAAAAACCTTCATTCAGGCCCTCAAAATGGCCTCAGAAGTTAAAACCTGCTAAAAATAGTAAGTTGCGAAAATTGCCAGAAAACTATTTTGAGCCATTTGGAAAAGGTGGGTGGCCACCGATATCCACCTGGATTAGTTTTGGTTAGGGTACATGTTGTAGTATGTTGTGTAACAGTTTTAGATAAATTCAACAAATATTTTGTGCACGCCACGCTCTACAAGGTCACTCTCTAGAATAAGCCATAATTCAACAAGGTATGCCATGTTTTCTATAACGCCTTTTTCTGAGAGGTTCCAAGTAGTGCCACCTAGATTGATTGCATAAAACACACTGAAGAACATTTTGTATCAGTTTCATATATTTATTCATTACAGGTACAAAGTTATGATTATTTCAAGTTGGGGTTGTTGACTAATCCAAAACTAGTCATGGTTGAGACAAGTAGTTGATGAGTTGGCACATACATGAGGTGTATAGTTGATGATG
>SNQJ01S0022558.1:4737-20317 GCA_010110895.2 Picea sitchensis
CACATTGAGTTGGTGCTCAATTATAGATGATGTACAGAACTTAAAAGACTGCTTATCATTTCGAAGAAGAAGAGGTTTTCTCCCTTTATGGATTTCCTCGTGAAAATCTATCTCTGTGTATACCTTATGTGTGACTAATGCTCTTTACTTTTACTCTCCATATGATGTATATTGTTGATGATCACTTGAAGAAAGATTAACAATGTTTTAATAGACTTAAAATTGTTTAAGCTCAATTACAACTGATTCACTCCCCCTCTCAGTTGTCTTAGTAATTTTAACAGGTAGTAGAGTGATGAATGCATTTTCCTCAACCCAAGATTTGATGTTAACTCAGACATCATTTTGTTCTGGAAGTGACTGCCATGGTCAATGACAATATCCTTAGGGATGCCGAACCTTGTTACTGTCTGGTTAAAAATAAAGAGAGTTGTTGTTTCGCCATCATTATTGAATGTTGGCATAGCCTCAACCCACTTTGTGAAGTATTCTATCGCTACGATGATATAATGATGCCCCCTAGCTGAGGTCGGGTGGCATGTGGTAAAATCAATCCCCCACTTGGTGAAAGGACCAACAACAATGACGGGAAACTTGGGAGTAGGATGTGCCCTCATCTTCCGAGAGAAGATCTAACACGGGTGGCACTTCTTGACCGACTCAACGCAATCCTTGATTAACATAGTCCAAAAGTAACCATCTCATAGAATCTTTTGGGTTTTTTCCAACCCAGAAAAATGACCACCACATGCTCCAGTATGGTAGTCATTAAGAACGAGTTTCGCTTCTTTGTGAATAAGGCACCGACGCAGAATGTAATCTACACCTTGACAATACAAAGTGTCATCAAGGATGAGATATTTTCATGCCCGATGGCGTATTCATTGACGCTCATCAAGAGAAGAAGAGGCGAGGCACTTCAAATTTTGGATATAGACTAGTATACCTCCATACCAGGGGTTCGAATATGTGATCAGAAAAATATCTCCTTTAATAGGCAATTCTTCGAGTGTAACATCACCTGATTTTACCGGAAGTTCTGAGATAAGTTCTGAAAATACCAGTGACTTTTTGGATTTCGTGGAAACAAAATCCAAGTCAAATTCCTGGAGGATAACAATCCATCTACTGATCTTTCCACCAATGACGCATTGTGTCAACACATATTGAAATGGATTCACAACGACAACGACGGTGCTCTTGCAAAGAAAGATATAATGACAGAACCGTTGGACAACATGCACTGTTGCCAACACAAGCTTCTCAACATGGGAATAGTTGAGTTCTAGCCCAACCAAGGCTCGAATCAGGTAATAAATCACGTTCTCTTCAAGCAAATCGTCCTCTTGAACTAAGACCATACCGATGGTTGACTCTACAGCGTCCAAGTACAATAAGAAATATTTATTATAATTGGGAGGCTAGAACAGAGGGGAAAACGTAAGGGCACGTTTCAACGCTTCGAAAGAGCATTGATCGGCTTCGTCCCAAAAAAAAGGGACTCCCTTTTTTAGTAAACGGATGAACCCTTTAGTGATCTCGGCATAGTTTGCGATAAAACACTGAAGAAAGTTTTCTTTCGCCTTTAAGCTCTGAAGTTAAGGGACTGTACATAGGGGAGGAAAATGAAATATTGCATCAACCTTAAAAGGATCGACCATGATACCTATTTTTGAAACTATAAAACCTAGAAGACGACCTGACATCACGCAGAAACTGTATTTTTTAGGATTCAAATGAATCTGATAGTAGCGACATCGTTCAAAGATTAGTTAGATGTGTTCGGGATGATCAGCTGTCTTGCGATATCATGATTCTAGATCATCGAGATAAGCCTCGACTATATGTCTAAGGTCATGGAAAGAAAAAGATATGGCCCACTGAAAAGTGGCTTCAGTATTCTTCAGGCCAAAAGGCATCTTATGATAAGAAAATGTGGCCCATGGACAGATAAAATTTTCTTTATGCTGGTCTTCGGGTTTGATCTGATTCTAGTTATATCCCAAAAAACCATCCATGAATGAAAATACCTCACAGCCTATGCATTCATCGACAATCTAGTCAATGATTGGGGTGGGGGAATTATCCTTTGGACATGCCTTGTTCAAATCAAGGAATTCCATACACACGCGAATCATACCCTGCTTTTTGTTAACCGGAATGGGATTTGACACCCATTGCATCAACTATATGGGGTATATGAAACCAGCTTTTAGCAATTTCTCTACTTCATCCTTAATAGTTGTTGCTTTCATAGGATTTACCAGTCGAAGCTTCTGTCGGACTGGATTGGCGTCAGGATAAGTCATTATCTCATGATTGACGATTATTTGATCAATGCCTGGCATTTCCTCGTAATACTAGGAAAAAACGTCGTGGAATTCCTTAAATAAATCTGTGTAGATTTGAATCTCCTCAAGGGAGCAGTCCGCTTCGACAAAAACATTCTCCATGATGCTAGGGGTTATGGAGATGTAAATAGGTATCGTCTCAGTGATATTTTCCATATTACCCTCAGCATAAACCGCGTGTGTATCCAGAGGATTAACAGGATAAGACCTGTCTCCAGTCATAGTCAACACGAATTCACCTGCCTCTATTTTTCTTAACTCCAGGAGAAAATAAGATCTGTGATGGAGATCATCCCAGGGTCTGTCTAGACCATTCAATGCCTCTATAATCGCCTCAATAGAGGGAAAGACCAAGTCTAAAGAATCTATACTAGCGATGGAACCTTGAGCCCAAATGGGCTCGAGAACTGGATCTAACTCCTATGTGGGAGTCGAATCAAGGTCGGTCGAAGCTTGTTGGAAAATACTATACGCAACTTCTATCGCGGACAAGGGCATGGCCATGCCAATATTCCTTGTCCCTTCCATCGAAGTCGATGGGGAAGGAAGAGTCCATAGATTGTTAAAGTAAGTCATTTGTAATAATGACACTTGAAAAATGTTAACCCTAGGTTGGTCAGGGGTAGCTGATATGAACTTGGCATCGCTAGAAGGAGGTGGGTAATTGAAAGTACCCATCAGAGGTGGGCACAAACCAACCCCCACATTGACGATGCTGGGATAAGGGTTATCAATCACCGGTAACGTGGATTCCCCCGATGATGGGTCAGGTTGGTAGAAGGACAACTGGTCAATGGTTATGATTCAACCCTCATGTGGAAACAACAAGACCCAAAAAACTATGACAACTACTTCACGCATTGCATAGGTCCAACTCCTTCCTAACATAAGGTTGTAGTCGAGAGGCACATCGACCACTTCAACTTCGACGCACATGGTATTTCCTCCTAACTACATGGGGAAAGAAGGAATGATTCCATGTGGTCTGAAAGAACGACCATCGAAGGAAGTAAGAAGAGTAGGTGATGGAGAAAAAACAGGTTGGCCAATGTCTTTCCAACACACCAATGACATCACATAGATCGAGGCGCCCTCGTCAACCACTGTAGGGAAAATATTCTGAGTAAAATATTTCGTGGGGTGAGCCACTACTATCTGAAACACAACGTGGTAAGGGAGATGAGGTTTCAAGTCAGTCATATCAAGCATGATCGTTCCCATATTACAAGTCTCAACAGATCCCAAAGCGGACAACAGAGCCTTTCTCTGCGAAGGGAAACTCTAGAGGACCTCCAAAGCAGACATCATGCAAGGGGTTTGTGAAAAATCCTCCACCACAGAGTAATTTCGGGCGGCCCTCACGTTTAGGTTATGGGAATATTTTTTGAATGCCCCTTTTCAGATGTGTATCATTATTTCACCCATTGTCTTCTCAATTTGGAGAGGAATGGGTGGGTTTGTGTCTTCATTACCCTTTTCGGCGGATTCTGGCATTCTGTAATCATGTGCTCTAGTCACTATGTAACCGTCACCTTTCATAGTATAAATGTTTGTGACCGATGGATTACTAGAAGACGAAGGGGGTTTCTGATTGCCCCCATCTGCGCTCGAAGAGGCTTGAGTCATATTTTTTCCATGTGGGAATAGGTTCGTTGACACAACAGGTTGTTGTTGCGCCAATAACTTATGGGCCTCTACAATCCAAGGGCACAGGTGAGTCGGATGGTCCTCTGTGAAAATATTACAAAGTAAGAACATGAGAAAAACCATCGCCAAATCGCTAAAGTAAGAATATCTTGAGCGGTCGAGCTCGATGCACCATTTCGTGGCACCCCCAATAAGAGTGCATTGAAAAATGCGCAACTATACGGAGTCGTCTCGTAGTGAATTTGATGAGCACCATAGGTGAAAATTTTCACGTGATCACTTGGGTCTTTGCCAGGCTTGCCTTTGAACTTCGGAATATCTAAGGGAAACTTAGTCTTCATGGGAGGCCAATGCAGATCATGAAAAATCAGGTCGTTAAGTATCCTTGACAAGTATGCAAGTGAAACGTTGCCAAAAATGGTAGTTTGGGTTGGCYGCTATGTACAGGCATAAAGGAACCTGGAGTTTGACTGGCACCAGGTTTCCAGGAAAAGTTGGGCTACTGGCCAGGGTTCTGGTAAACACCATGGCCTTGACCAGTGTACAGAAACTACATTTGTTGAGAATTCATCGRCTGATTCCTGTAATTGGATGTTGAAGGTTGGGCGAGGATTTCTCCTTGCATTGTGTTCCAAATATTATGGAAGGGGTTGCCCTTTGTTGATCCGACGGGAATAGGTACAGAGCCTTGCCTAGGTTTCCATTGACCATGGAATGGGTTTCCCCTGGTCGGAATCCCTGACAAGGGAACTGATCCCTGCCAAGGATTCAAAAGTCCTTGTGAGGAGAAAACTCTTGTGTTTTCCCCCTGTGTAGGAATAGTACCCTGCATAGTATTATGTTGTCCAAAACTAGGGTTTCCCCTGACCAAGATGATAGCTGACGAAAAGGCGTTATTACCAAATGCATCGAATAAAGAGAAAAACATGGATCCCACCGGCATGGTATAAGAAGAAGGTCCTAGACTGCCTACTCCAGACAAGTTGTAGTTCATGTTCGGCCCGATGGTATGCTAGAAAGAACCACTGAGCGAGGGGGACGGAGGAGTTATATGACCTCCACCATAAGGGATATCATTATAGGAGGCTAAGGTTCCCCCCATGGACCCTTGCAAGGGAGTGTTCGAGCTCCCTGCCCCCAGACCCATGGTCTATAGGGTGGAGTAGGTAAGGATGGAGTTAGTATCAAAGTTGGGCATCCCATATGAAAATGGAGGGCCTATCACACTCTATGTGAATGGAGTAGTGGTCGTCGCCGATGACGGGATCAGACCACTGCCCGAAGTAGAGGTGGTCGAGACCATTGTGTTCTGGACCAATGAAGGTGAGTTAGGAGGTGGAATACCCCCTGTGGTGTTAGTCGTTGAGGGAGTATGAGGACTCCCTGATGAAGTAGAAGAATTTGCTTCCATAGCTACTTGTAAAACTATTTGACGTTCGTGAGGTGTTACCCTTGGAGGGACAAATTGTACCAAAATTGGCACTGACAAGTCAGTGACCGAAGGATTGGTTGGCTTGAGAGCTTCCACTCCAAATTCATAAATAGTGAGTTCCTCTGGATTCTAGTAATATCCTCTCGAGGATGGCTCAGACAAAGTCTCCTATAGCCTGGTTGCTTCAAATGACCCTTGCTGGTCAAGTCTTCACCGTAACAATGGCAGTGGTGGCTCCAATGTAATCGACAACAGGCCCTGAATCCTTCATAACCGAAGGAGCTCTTGATCTTCCACCTTGTGAAAAGATCAACGACACAATAAGGCTTTAGCTAACATTTAAAAACAAGCACACACTAGAAATGTTCCTACAAGATAAAGCAAGAAAACCACTATCTAGTTGGAAGAACAGTTACGCCAACCAACACTATAGAAACTTACTGGTGAAAGTGCAACTCGAACATGGAAGCACCCTCTAGTTATACTCTACAAAGTGTGGCCCGACATATTCCCTAGGTACTTCATTATACCCTCGTAGTCACCTGTGTAAGTCTCTATAATAAAGGCAACTAAGTTTCCAGATCGTAAACAATCACCAGGTGGGTACAATCGACAGTCAGGTGGACGACAATGAGCAGGATAACAAGTCTGAAACCTACCGAGGGTATCGAGAGAAAGTGGTCTGGAAGACAATTGAGGATCTCGAATGGATTCGAGGTCCACGAACCTCCGTAGGCAAATGCAAACAACGGTATCCCATGACAGATCCTCAATGTGGGTTCCCCTCTACATTTGGTCCGGCTTCGGAGGGGTTATCTTCGCTACCTTTCTCCAGACGACCTCATGTTTAGCCCCTGTGTTAGAGGGGGGTCCGGGATAACTTTCACGTCACTAGACTTTTACACTCCCTAGCTCTGAATCCAATGTTTGTTTATAATCCTTGAAGATTTTCCTCTCCAACCTAATTCAAGGCTCCAGCCTAAACTAGTTGATTGACCCTACAAAAAAAAAAAGTCTAATTAATTTTAAATTAGCGTTCATTTTAAATGGCTTGTTTTAACTCAAAGGATATGGCAGTGAAACTAGTGATGTGTATGAGACGTGAAAATAGGAGAAGTAAATGAAACTGAAATCAAAATTACTTCTAGCTAAAAATAAAGATTTGCAACTAACTCTTTAAACCAACCTTTCATATCTAAGTTTTTCAATATCTTTAAAAGGAAGACCTAAAACGAAATTTCGCTCGACTACGAGCTACTTAATTTTCTAAGAAATTAGTAAAGAACTTAAAAATTGAATTCTTTTTCCTTTCAAATGAAATGACTTAACCCTAACTACTTTACCAAACTAAAGAATGAAAACTTTTTTTTTTGTAAATGCTTCAAACAAGAAAAACTCGAAATAAACCTTTTTTTTTCTTTTCTTTAAAGCAAATGAAACGGGGTAAAATAAAAACCAGACAAGACTGAAACTAACCTCTGGCCCACTGCGAATCGCAGGGCGTCACTAAAATACACCAAACGGGCTGATCTAAAACTCAAAGACTCGCCTAAAGCCCTTTCAAAGTAAACACAAGAAACCTTCAAAAAGACAAGCAAATTGACATCTAACCCAGGCTTTGACTATAAAAATAGAGGCACTGAACTCTATCAAGAGACCCTGAGAAGTAAAAACTTCAATCATGGAAGAGGTTGACTCCCTCTTCTTAAAACAAAAGGTCCTTTGAACAAGGTACGCTACTGATGCTTAATCAACTTGGGTATGTACGCGGGTTGTCTATAAACCAGGGTGCATATGTACGTGTGTTCACCCACAACAGGATGCATACACCTCTGTACTTCTTGAAAAAAAGAAATGAAAAAGACAGATTGATAGGGCAGGGAGAACTGGTATGGCACCAATAGGTGACCAGAATCCCTTAAAAGACTCAGCAGACTCACATAAACTTAAAAGGTATAAAATCAATCAAACACCCAAAAACAAAATCCTCTAAAACCCTAGAGGCTTCCCTAGTGTTGGAACACATATATTTTTATAAAACTTTAGACTTTAAATAGATTTCATTCTCATTTAAATAAAAGAAAAGCGCGCTTGAGTCTCACCGTTGATGAAGTCTTTTGCCTAATCAAATGATCCTGAACTCTTAAAATTTATAGAGATGCCTACTCATTAACGAGTCAAATCACTATAGACTTCTTTCAAAATGTCGGGTTTCGAAGTTTCGCAATGCATGACAGTTCAAACATGTAGTAATTCCAAAGTCTCGATATCTGAAATCTTGAAACTGTCTTAAGAATTAAACCAGGTTAATTAAGAGTTAAAAATGATTAATGATAAATAAATCTTATTGCAATTTTGTGTTTCATGGATCCTGCCTCGAATGACTATCAATATCCTGAGACTCGAAACTCCGAAATCTTAGAGGTTAATCGCGATTAACTAAAAGCGTTAAACATGATTAAAATTAATTAACCACATCGCAATTTCGCGTTTCGTAAGTTATAGCTCAAGCTGTTATAGGATCTCCCGAGACCCGAAACCCTGAAATTTACTTAATGATAAGTATGATTAGCCGATGCATTAACAATGATTATCTATTAATTAATACGTCGCCTAATAATGACTCGGATAAATTCAAATTTCATCTGCGCCTTTCCCAAGCAAGAACCACCAAAAAATTAATGACATTAATAATGGATTTACAGAAATCATTCCAAATAATATCTTGGGCCACCGCCTAAATCTTATTCATTAAGGAAAGTAAATACTCCGTCAGTAGAGGTATTGATTAATCAATGCAATTAAAGGAAAAGGGTTTTGAATTTTGAATTTTATTGTGCGTTTTTACTAAGCAGTAAGTTATTTTACGCATTTCCTGTGGCAAATAACAGAGTTCTAAGGTCTGATACCATGGCTCCATGAAAAGAAACTAAAATGACTGGTGAAAGTTCGAGCCAGAACACAGATGTCTTCTCCGACACCTCACCCAGAAGCATAGACACCGTTAAATTCTGGACGCAAGTATTCAATATCCTACAGTATGAATTGGTAAATTGCCTGGACGATTCAAGTGATAATGAGAAGGAGGATCTAGCTACCAAATATAAAATGGTTTCCCAGTCAGAGATACACAAGATAGCGACGAGGCCTAGTCTCTTTCCTTACAATGATATGATCGGTTGGGCACTAGAGAACATGGATATCCCAACCAGAACCATCTTCAATTCACAAAAGTTCACAGTTGGGTCTTTCCGACCCGAACATCTACAGGTAATGTACCAATTGTCTCTGGTACCAAATTTCATTTACAATGCCAATTTCCTACTAGACTTTGACAAGAAGGAATGTGCCAAATATGGAAAAAACCTCCCCGGCTTAATTAAGGACTAGTACTCTCGCCTCGAGAAGTTCAGAGCCGACTCCCATGGAATATACATAGTTTCCTCACTAGAACCTCACATAATGTACATAGCAATGATGATGTGTAGACTCTACGAGAAAGAAAACACAACCCATTTCTATTTACCGTGGGTGCCCATTATGCACATAGTAGCAGAGGGTTATTCTTTTGATTAGGCCAAGATATTGTCAGAAAATTTGGTTAAGGAGATTGCAGAGTGTTAGTCACTAAAATCCAAAGGGAAACCGACCTCATTTTTCATGTTGGCTTATATCATGGATGTCATCTATTTTATGACACCTTTTCCTCTGATGGGCTAGAGATGGACTCCAAATAGTGATGAACCCATACATATTTATCATTCAAAACTTTGGGAAGACAAGGTGAAAGATTTCTTTTATGAAATATGCAACTCGGTGGTGGTGTCGATGCACACCACTATATATGGCTACCCACCTCCCAGAATTTCCAACAAAATTGTGACTAATCTGGGCAAGATAGAAGACTGGTACATCGAGGAGAATTTCTCCTATATTAGGGTTTTTGACTGTTCGGTTCCTCCACATGATCTGCTTCAATTTTTAACAGACCAATTGATTGCCATGAAGTAGCACATCAAACTATGATTTGAGGGATTAGTAAGGAGCTGAAAGCAGTACAAAAAAACGTATGGCCATATTTTCCCTTGCATATTGGTACGTTCTCTCTACTGGATTTCGACCATTTGAAAGTGGAGGCCACAGATGTGGGAGAAATCAAGTTGGTCGATATCGAATTCAAGAAGCATGATCCATAGAATATTGTAGGTAACCACATGGCCAGCTACAATCTAAAAAGATATGAACATGAAGATTCCCCTCAGGATGAAATATTCTAAGGATTGAGGTCCTATCAAGAGGTTTTGAATCAAATTCAAGCTTTGGCAGCAGATAAAATGGTCGAGTTTTATAATTTCCAGAAACATCGAAGAAATAGCCTCCCCAAAGTATTACAAGGAGAAACCATGACACCTCCAGATACATAACAAACAGAGGCCTAAGGTTTAGAAATGGTGAGCTCTAGCGAACAAGAAACCCGATAAAGCTTGGAGAATACTGAGGTGTTGACTCAGAAAGGAGACACCATGACGACAAATGTAGCAGGAGATCAAGCTAAATATCAAACTGAGACCTTGACAGAAATAGCTAGTGACATGACTGGGAATATTCCATCCACTGACATAGGTAGTCCTATCCAGTCCATCACACCTCTACAATACAATAAAGGAAACCCAAGTGCCAAGGTTGTATTCATAGAATACCTCACACCTATTTCGGCAACAGAGATGCCTCCTTTAGAATTCTTCTTCAGTAAGAAGAGAAGGGTTATGGTAAAAAGAGAAACACATCAGAAGGAGGGTGAAGTTATTAAAATACATATGATGTTATTTGATGGAGGGGATTTGGAAGAGGCAAACTTCGCTTTAGAGGTGGCAGGTTCGCTAGGATCTTTTGCAACAACAAACCAGTTTTCAGTCGAGAACTTAAAAGAACAATTGAAACAGAAAGATATGTTGATAATCCAATTGCAGAATCAAGTGCAGACCATGGAGAAGAATTTCAGGAGTGATATCAACAAGGCTTTTGACCAGATTAGAGCCAGTGATAGACAAGACATTCATCAACTCAAATATAGTCTCGAAGAAATGCACAAGAATGTACACGTGATTAAAGGACAGGTCATTCAGCAAAGTGAATTGGTGAAGTGACTATAGGCCAAGGTAATCTTAACTGAGAACATGGTTGTAGATATAGCTTCTTTCCAAACTTAGGCATTGGACGTACGCAAGAAACTAGAATCAGTGCATCGAATCCTTTTTGATAAGGTGGAAGCTCTCCAAAATCATTTACGGGTGGTAAACCAATCATTAAATAACATTTGTTTAAGGGAGAGAGAGGCTATTTCTACTCGTACCACTTTCCAAGAATCAGTTGTGTCGCCGTCTAGGGAAGAAGTGTCTATGGTTTCCAGGTTGTATATTTCGGGGCAAGCCAGAGGTGATATAATACTGAAGACCTAGGAAGCTAACATAGCCTAAAGTAAAAGAATGGATAAGGAAGTCAAAGAGGTTTGTGAAGAATCTTTTCATTCACTTGAAAAAGAGTCATCAGGTCTCGGAAAAGATCACATCTCTGAAGTATTGGGACAAGTTGACATAGAAAAGCATCAACTTGACATCAAGACAAACCTGGAAGAAGATCAGGCTAAAATCTTGCAGTTAAAACAGATTGATATTACTTAGATAGATATATGGCTAGTGAAGCCCAATTTGCAGATATAGTCAATAAATTCAGAAGACAAAAGAATGGAATATAGATTGCCTCAATTAGAAAATAAATTATATGTTTTTGAGGCAAATGACTTAACAGAACTCTCCAGGATGGTGGTACAATTTGTGGGAAAATGTGTTAAATGTATTGAGAAAGGAAAGGTAGCACCTCCAAGAAACAATGAGGTAATTTGTATACATCATTTGTATATATCATGATTGGAGATTATTTGTTTCTGAGATAAACAACAAGAAATAAAAATTCCTTTGTCGGCATAGTGAAGAGACATAAGAGATGTAAGTGAAGTGTTTCAGATTTCACATTTTGTAATCTTTACTATTTTAGAAATAATTAGAATTCAAACCGTTTAGGGTTGAGAACCTTTTGTATAAATACATATTTAGAAGAATGAACAAAGGTTTCTTCTTGTCGTATTGTAACTAAGAAAACCCATCCTTTGTGAGTATTAATACAAGCGCAGACAGGGATTCCAGTTTTTTTGCAGTCTGAGGTATGTGCTCTTCTTGTATTTCATATTTCCAGTTTCCTTTATGTTACTCCTTGATAAGTGAATGATTGCAATTTAGTATAACATCTACTGTAATCATATTTCATTTAGTTATTTGATAAGCAAGTATTTTTCCTCCATATTTGCTATCAACAAATACAAGACCTGCAAGCTACTTGGATCACTATATTATATATCCTTTCAGGGGTGCATTCCACTCTTTTTTCTATTATAAACAAGGTAAGATTCTTCTGTCATTGATGCCTTAGTTTGTTTAATAGTTTTGTAATTTTATCCATCACCACTCAATTTGATTAATTGACTCAGACGACGAAACACAACCTTTGTTCTGTTCAACTATTAATTTCATTTGAGGATTTAAATTCTTACATAACTAACGGGAGAAAAATCACTCTTAAGAAAAAACATTCCTTAAATTCATGATGCCCGACATTATGCTTTGAGCCTTAAGTTTAATCTCAGGAATAACACCCAGTATGGTCGCCAGTTATGCTAGCGGGAAAAAACCCTCTATGGCTACACCAAATTTTACAATGTAGGAAGATCAATAACCATTTAGAAGTCTCCTACTTCTCTAACTACCCCAAACATAACCTAGACTTATGCAATAAAAATAAAATGAGAAGGATCGGGTAACTGTACCTTTTACTCTACATCCGGTGACAATCCTCTCGTGCTTGAAGGCTTTGCTGACTGGAAACCTCCTCCCAAGGCCAATCTACATTCAAAGACAGACAAACATAAATCTACACACATACCTTTCATACATAAATAAGGGTTAGATGTTAGAATAAAAACATAAATCAAATGCAAACATTCGACACATCATATTTTTGGGGCAGGAAAAGTACTTCTTTTATTGATAATACAATGATTGCTTACAACCAAAGTTGGCTACTTCTCCTTGAACCTAGTCTGAGATCCTCTTCACCAAGTGCCAAGTGCACCTCCATGTCTCTTTCTCCTCTCAACCTTCTTCTTGGGAAATAGAATGGGTTATTGTGGAGGAAAAAGGGAAAAATGAGGAATTTTGAGGCAATTATCACAACAAGCCTACAAATTCTTGGGGCAAGGAGGGGATGTGAAACAGGAAGAATTTCATTGTTCTTATGTATAGATATGGAATGATACACCAACACTTTCTTTTATATGACAAAAGGATGGTTATTCGATTGGGTGATGGGCTATAGGTGGTGGATTAGTTGGGAAACTACCCAATAACCCGTAATCTCAACGAATTCCTTGCAACTTTCACAAGTATATGCGGGATGTAGTGGTGCATCTAGCATATGTACGCAAGCTGTAGTGGTGTAGAAAGTGTATGTACATGGGAATTATTGGTGCAGGGCGTGTACATCTTCAAAAAATGGGTTTTTTAAGAAGAGCAACTCAGTGAAGGCTTGGAAAAAATTGCAAGTAAGAGGACCAAATGCCAGGTATGCATATGTGGAGCAATTTAGGGTTATAACAAACATACCCATAACTCTTTCACATTTTCCCAATGATAATTCTTTTGAATCTGAATCTAAATAATATGATGAATTTAAATAACATGATGAGTTAAGTAAGAAGTTAATTTTAAGATTTAAACATTTAAACAAAAACATAACAAATATCAAGGAAAATAAATCCTCCTTGGTTTGAAATTGATTAGTTGTAATGTAGTCTAGTGAGTAGTAGGAATATTGCTCGAAGTGTTCTTTTACCTCTTTCCCAGAGTGGAAGAAAATTATCCTCCTATCCAACTAGGATCCCAATGAGATTCCTACCTCCAATAAACCTTTCGATTTCTTGTCCCTCTATGACCATGACTCTAAGAATAACAATGCACAATATGATCTAAGAATATTGTCACAAGAAAATATTTTTTCCAAGAGCTCTCCTATCCCTAAACAAGTTCCAAGCTCCCCACCTCCTCAACACCACTTCCTCCTCTCTAATTATCAAGTTTCAATACACACTCCACAAGCCTCTTCAACCACTCTCAGTAATAGCCACCAACCTCCCTTTCTAGATTTTGGGGAAACAATTAATTGAAATAAAATACTAATTGAGTTACATTAAATAACAAAAGCAATAAAATGCAAGTTCTTTCTTTTCATGATGGCTTATAAATGCAACTTTGACAATTTTTCCCAAACTTTATGGCAACCCACCATACCAAATTAATTCAGAACATCAACCAATAATAAAATTCAATGAGGGTTATAGTGCTACTATTTTTGTTTCTACAATATAATTTGCATAATCATTAAAGCATTAATTAAATAGTTAATAAACTAGTTTAGTAAGTAATACATTGAATTTAATTTTCCTACTGTACATGTGCAGAATATGTATTTGTAACTATCATACACATATCTTGCACATGTACTATTGATAAAAAATCACTACCTCTAATGCATAGTTCCTATATGCTCACATCAAAGCATGCATGGTGGTAAATGAAGTAATGCATCATTCAATAATATTAAATAAAAAAATTACATTAATTCATCAATCATTGATCATCAGACTAAAAAAAATCAAAAGTGAATTAAAAAAAATGTTATAAACACGGTAGGAACCAAGTAAGAAAACAAAAGTGGCACACCTAATCCCCAAGCAACATTCTCAACTAATTTTTAATCATCCTTCCTCCTTAACCTATTTCGATCTCCCACATCCTATCCTTTCCTTTGTTGGACTATGCTAGAGTAGTATCAACTACATTGAACTAAGCCCAAATAGAACCCATAAGAAGCACCATCTATCTCGACCAACATGCAAATAGCAGTCGTCATCACACGTATGGGGGATCTTGGCTTAACACATCCTTCCCATGTGTTGTAACCCTTGAGATGTTTCTGGCTAGGAAACTATGCCAATGAATCCATTTTCAAATTTGTTTAAGTTGGATTTTTGGTTTTCTTTATTCTATTCTAAAACATAGTTCTTATCCTTCAATGTGAAACATAAAATTTGAAATATAATAAATCAAATAATTAAAACTCGAGAGGCACAATTTATATATTTTAGATAGTTTTGGATTTAAATAATGATTAGAAGAATATAAGATAATAGAATCAAAATAAAACAAAGTACTCATTCTAAATAAATCTTGTTTCTATTTTAATAGAAGGAAAATACAAATGTATCTGATTTGAGAAAACTACTAAATGAACATAAATGAATAATTCATTACCTTTCACAGAATTAATGAAAATATACACATCCAAAATACTCACAGTATCATTTAGAAAAGTTGTAATCTTTAACAATTCCTTCTTAAATTTATAGTAGTGGTGGTTTTACCAATTTTACTACACTTATAACATCAGATACAAGATATAAAGAGATATTATGAAACAATATACGACATGAAAACTAGAACACAATATGGAACAATCAAAATTATGAATCCCTTATGTTTTTGAGAATATTTTTCATTAAAATTTATGTGGTCCTCCTTTTCACAAATGTAATACCCCTTTTACCTATCTTTAGTCTTATTTTATACAAAATGATTATAACCAAAATTGGTTATTGAGATCTATTTTTTAGCTTTGAATATTACAACAATAGATTTGATTTGCCAAAACTAACATTGAGTATATTGAGATTTGCCCATGATATCTCCTAGCTTTTCTATTTTGATTTGATGACTCATTATTGGATTAACTGAATCAGAACCTGCCAATCCTCATTTGAAGGATATTGGTATGCCACCATTCTCCTATATGCAGTGTCCAATTCAATATACTTGTCATATGTTGGAGCTGTAAAAAAAAAATGTTTAATCTTCCAAAGAAAATAGAAATCATTCATCAAGTTGTCCAATATTGTTTGGCCTCTTCTAACTCGAGTTATTTCATCAAAATTTTCATCACTTTCTTTGACCTTGAATAAATTATGTCTATAATTTTCTAAAGT
>SNQJ01S0022558.1:20341-67081 GCA_010110895.2 Picea sitchensis
CCCCATTTTTTCTCTAGAAAGTAAGGAAACCCATTTTCATTAGCTTATCGAACTTATTGGAAAACTTTTAATATTTATTTTGATCACGATGCACTTATTGTTGGAAAATTGGTTTTCATTGATGTCAACTCTAAAATAAGTCTAGAAGCCTCTCAAAGTAATGGTTGTATTTCAATAAGTCTCCAAAGTGTTCCCCTTATGGTTTATCTTAAGCATGAACCTCATGGGAAGATGCTTTGAATAAGTCTACAAGAAGCCCCGGAGTTGTGGTCATGAATCCCGAAGGTGTTTGAGGAAAAAGAGGATGAAGGACAGTGCAAATACATGAAAACCCTACATGGATGGATAGTCCTCGTCATGTTGGTTCCAACGGTAGGTGGTATGTCCATTGGTTCCTCATGGTTGAGAATTTATTTCCTCTTAAAGATGAAGAACCAAAGTATGGACGAGAAGTTACAAGTCGACCCCAAAACTAATTAAAGAAGAAAATTTGTTGCAACAAGAAGCTACAGGTAGGCCCTAAATTCAAGTAAATGAGGCACTTTTAAAAGTATAAATACACATCAAGAACCTCTCATTTGATAAATTCAAGCAAGTGAGTCTTTGTGAATGGAGATGTCATAAGTTGGTCTGCACTTGTGCTAGGAGTATTGGCAATCTCAACAAAGAAAATCAAGCCTAGGAGAAAGGAGGTTCAGGGGAGAAATGAATTTTTTGACGTTATCTGTGGGTCACAATGGAGCAAGGCGTGGATTTATGATGTTATCCACAGGTTGCAGTGGAGTAAGGTGCAGATGTACGTGGGTCACGGTGAGGCAAAGCACGAATGTATGCAAGTTTACAATACATGAATCATGGATCTGTGTCTTGATGAAATTGAAAATGTTTAATGAAGATGTTATCTTGTTGATGCCAAAGTTGAGGAAGGTTTGTTGGTCTATAATATTATGCACCAACTTGTTTACATGATAAAAAGATATGGTTTTTTATATGTCTTGAAGTTTGCATCTTGATGTTATGGTATATTCTTTGAGGCATGTCTTGGAGAGTCTTTGGAACATTGCTAGAGATATATTTTGGTGATTTTGGGCATATGATTTGAGGTATATCTTTGGTACATGGTTTATGGTTTATCATGGATGTTATGGAACTTGCTTGAAGCACATATTTTGGTACATAGTTTGAGGCATATCTTGGTGATGTTGCGTATAAGTTTTGAGAGATGTTCTTGGTGATATTGGCATATGGTTTATGTGGATGGATCTAGTCTTGATGATGATGAAGTATCAATATAAATGATAGGTATAGTGATAGGTTGATTATGAGTGACAGGTTGAGTCTCCATTTATATTTCAGGGGGGTAGGAAGGGGAAAGGAAATGGGTTTAGAGCCTCCTTCCAGTTAGTTCTGGAGAATATAGGGAGTCATAACTTCCTTCAGGTTGAAGCCTGTAAATTAGGGGGTTGGAGCCTCCTTCCAGTTGGAGCTGGAAAATCTAGGGAGTTGTAGCTTCCTTCATGTTGAAGCCTGTAAATCAAGGGATTGTTGCCTCCTTCCAATTGGTGCTAGAGAATTTTTTAAGTTGGTGCTTCCTATGAATGTAATCTTATAATATATAAGAAATCATTCGATGGTTTTATCCCATTTGGGTTTCCACGTAAAAATATATTGTTCATTGTGTATGATGTGATGTATTATTGAATGGTAATATTTATGGTTATATTTTCAAGAAATGTTAAATGAAATCATAAGTGATAAATTGTTGATAAGTTGATGTTTACATGTTCTGGTTAAAAGTGGTAAAAAGTGCTCAATATTGATTCACCCCCACTCTCAATATTGTTGAATATTCCAATAATTGGTATTAGATTGGGTCCTTCAGAATTAGTCTAACCACTATAAGTTATATTATGGATTGCACTAATAATGGAACGCCGATGTTTGATGGTCATAATTATTCCTTCTCGAATAGAAGGATGAAAACGTTTTTGTAAGCATAGGGATTTGATGTCTGGAAATCAGTGGTAGATGAATACAAGGCACATGCCACTCCCCCAATAGATAAATATGGAAAGAAACTCAATGCAAAAAAATCGAAGGCTAAAAATGTTATTCTTAATAGCATGGTTGATTAAATATATGTCAAGTTTATGCATTGCAACTTTGCAAAGCATATTTGGGAAAAAATTCAAAAATGTTTACAAAGGAGATGTTAAAGTAAAAGGGGCCAAGCTTAAAACTTATATAGGTCAATTTGAACAACTAAAATTGAAGAAATATGAAGATATGGAAGCCTATTTTATGCAATTTGATGAAATAGTGAATTCCTTTCAAGGATTAGGAGAAAAAATTAAAGAACCAATGATTTTTCAAAACGTATTAATATCTCTTCCAATGAGATTTGATCCTAAGATTTTAGCCCTAGAAGAAATATCAGATCTTGCTACATTGAGCATGGATGAGTAACATGGAATCCTCACAATATATGAAATGAGAATAGGGCAGGATAATCCATCTAGGAAGGAAGAAAATTTCAAATCATCCAAGAAGAAAAAGAAGAATAAGAAAAACTCAAAGTCAAACTATAGCTCGGTGATGATTCAAATGAAGATGAAGAAATGGCCAACTTCGTAAGGAATTTGAAGAGAGGAGATAACAAGTACAAAGGTAGGATTCCTTTAATATGCTTTAATTGTAGTAAAATTGGTCAATTTTCTGATAAATGTCCTTATGTTAAGAACATAAATAGTGATGAAGAAGAATCCCCTAAGAAACAAAATAAATAATAGAAAGGAGACAAGAAAAGAAACAAAAATAAATTCCTTAAGAAAAACCTCTACTCAAAAGAAGACAGTTCCTCATCAGATGAAGATGATGATAGTGAAAATGAATCAGAAAGAGTAATATTTATGGCATTAGAAAATGATGAGGAATATTATGAAGAAGAAGGTGAAGTAGATCTTGAATCAGAACTAATTAGTGCCTTGAGTGAGATAAAAAGAAAAAGGAAGAAAAATAAGTCACTCAAGGAAGAATTGATCAAGCTAAAGGAGGGTTCTCAAAATCCTGACTATGAAGAAGTAAAACAAATGATTATGAAGCTAAAGGTCCAAGTAGAACAAGCCATAAGGATTGAAGAAACACTCAAAAACCAGTTGGAAGAAAAGGAGAAAATCAAGGAGAGCTTGGAAGTAGAAATAGTCTCACTAAGGAAGGAACTTCAGAAGAAATAAATGCAACAAAACAACAACAACATATTGGATGAAATCATCAGTCGTCAGAGGCCATACTATGACAAGTCCAGACTAGGATACAAACAAATGCATATTGGGGTTCAATCTCCATGATGACAAAAAATGAAGTATAACAAAAGAGTTATGCATAATTCATTAGAGGTCCCATCAAGAAGGAAGAATGCAATCCTTCAAAGGATAACATTCGGGAAATGGAAATAAATCAAGAAGAATATTATAAAATAACTACACCACCTAGAATATCCATAACTCATAATCAACAACCAACAATGGAAAGAAATCAAGAAGAAGATTACAAAAGATCAACACCATTTAGAAGATCCCCCACACTTAGGTACCAAACTATTTTTCTTGGTTTATGTTATTCATGTAACATAAACCAAAAGAACTAACCAAAATAAAAACAATAAGAAAATGACCAACAATATTTTTAGAACTAACCAAAAGAAAAACAAGAAGAAAATGACCAACAATATTTTTAGATACCTTCCAGGACACCTAACCATCGAGTTCAGAAGAATCATCCACTAGAACAAATTATTGGAGACAAAAATGCTAGAATATAAACTAGAGGAAGAGAACGAGTACATACTCGAGAACAAAGACACCTAGCACTACTATCCATAGTTGAACCTAGCAACTTTGAGGAAGCCAAAAATGTTGAACATTGGATAAAGGCCATGGAAGAAGAATTGAATCAAATATAGAAGAATGAGACATGGGAACTGGTTCCAAGACCTAAGGACAAAAATGTGATTGGTACAAAATGGGTGTTCAAAAACAAACTAAATGAAGATGGATAGGTATCCAAAAACACAGAAAGGATAATATGCAAAGGATATGCTCAAGTTGAAGGAGAAGATTTTGAAGAAACTTTTTCTCCTATTTCCAAAATAGAAGCAATCAGAATGATCTTGGACTATGAATGTTCTAAAAGGATCAAAGTATATTAGATGGATGTAAAATCATGATTTATAAATAGAGAATTAGAAGAAGAAGTATACTTCGAACAACCATAATGTTTTTTGTTGTCAGAAAGAGAAGACTATGTTTGCATATTGAAGAAAGTTATGTATGGAATCAAGTAAGCCCCTAGAGCCTGGTATTCAAGACTGAACAAGTACTTACAACAACAAGGATTCATAAAAGGAAATGTATATAGAAATATCTACATAAAAGTGTATCGTGACAACATATTTATTATTGAAGTGTATGTGGATGACATCATCTTTGGAAGTGACGATGACAAGATGAGTAAGAAGTTTTCCAAAGACATACAAAATGAATTTGAAATGTTCCTACTTGGTGAGTTTACTTTCTTTTTGGGACTCCAGGCATCTCAGCTAGATGAAGGCATTTTGATTTCTCAAACCAAGTACATCAAAGAGATGTCGAAGAAGTTCAGAATGGAATATTACAAACCCATAAGTACTCCTACAGTGATTGATTGCAAGTTGAGAAAATACGATGAATCCAAGGAACAAAATTAGAGACTCCATAGATCAATGATTGGAAACATACTCTATGTGACAACCTAAAGACCAAATGTGATGCAATAAGTTGGGCAGGTTGCAAGTTTTTAAGAAGCACCGAAGGAAACTCATGTTATAGCAATAAATAGGATCTTTAAATATATTAACGTAACAACAAATTTTGGATTGTGGTATCCAAAAGGGAATGAAATGACTATGGTATCCTACATAGATGTAGATTGGTAAAGAAGCATTAATGATAGAAGAATTACTAGTGGAGTAGTTTTATACCTGAGTGATTGTTTGGTATCGTGGTTAAGTAAGAAGCAGTCCTTAGTATCATTGTCTACAAAAGAAGAAGAATATGTTGCAGCAACATGTTGTAATCAGATCATATGGATGAATAAAACCATATGATACATACAAGTAAAATATTATGAGCCCATATCAATATTCTACGATAATACCAATGTTATAAGTATCTCCAATAATCCAGTGATGCATTCCAATACCAAGAATATTCCAATTAAGTTTCACTTTGCACGGGAACAAGTTACATAAAATAATATCAAGTTAGATTACATTGGGACAAAATAAAAGATTGCATATATCGTCACCAAACCTCTCCAAAGAGAGACATTTGAGTATCTTCGACATAAACTTGGAGTAGTTTCTGCCCCCACAGTGATCTACATGACATTTTTGAAGAAAGGACAGGGGGAGAGAAATCATCATGGGGAGTTACCCCTTTCCTTTGATGTCAAAGGGGGAGAAAAAGAACAAAAAAATGAAGAAAGAGGAGCACATGAAGAAATATGGATCATTGGTCACAGGGGGAGCATGAGTGTTTTTATCAATGCCAAAGGGGGAGATTGTTGGAAAATTGGTTGTCATTGATGTCAACTCTAGAAGAAGTTTAGAAGCCTCTCTAAGTAATGGGTGTATTTGAATAAGTACCCAAAGTGGTCCCCTTATGGAATATATTTAAGAATGGACCTCATGGAAAGACACTTTGAAGAAGTCTACAAGAAGCCCCAAAGGTGTAGTCATGAATCTACAAGGTGTTTGAAGAAAAAGAGGATGAAGTACAATGAAAATACATGCAAAACCATCATATATGGATAGTCCTTGTCATGCCATTTCTAATGGTAGGTGGTACAACATGTGGTTCCTCATGGTTGAGAATTTATTCCCTCTTAAAGATCAATCCCCCAAGTATGGATGAGAAGTTACAAGTCGGCCCCAAAATTAATTAAAGAAGAAAAGTTGTTGCAACAAGAAGTTACATGTCAGACCTAAAGTTAAGTAAATGAGGCATTTGTAAAAGTATAAATACACATCAAGATCCTCTCGTTTGATAAATTCAAGGAAGTGAGTTTTTGTGAATGGAGCTAGAATAAGTGGGTCTGCACTTGTGCTAGGAGGATTGGTGATGTCAACAAAGAAAACATGTCCTAGGAAAAAGGAGGTCAAGGGGAGAAAGGAGTTTTATGAGGTTATCCATGGGTCACAGTGGAGCAAGGAACGTATTTTTGAGGTTATCTGCAGGTTGCAGTTGAGCAAGGCATGGATGTACGCAGGTCACAATGAGGTAAAACATGGATGTCTGTGGGTTTATACTAGATGAATCGCAAATCTATGGCTTGATGAAATTGAAAAAGGTTAATGAAGATGTTATCTTGTTGATTTAGAAGTTGAAGAAGATCTGTTGGTCTGTGATCATATGCACCAGGTTGTTCACATGATAAAAATGTATGGTTTTCTATATGTCTTGAATTTTGCATATTGATGCTATGGTATATTCCTTGAGGCATATATTGGAGAGCCTTTGGCACATTGCTAGAGACATATGTTGGTGATTTTGGGCATATGATTTGAGGTATATGTTTGGTACATGGTTTATGGTTTATGATGGATGTAATGGAATTTTCTTGAAGCACATTTTTTGGTACATAGTTTGAGGCATATCTTGGTGATGTTGGGCATATGTTTTGAGAGATGTTCTTGGTGAGCTTGGAATATGGTTTGTGTGAATGGATATGGTTTTTATGATGATGAAGTATCAATATCAGTGAAAATTATAGTGGCAGGTTGATTATCAATGGCAATCATAGGTTGATTATTAGTGATAGTTTCAATGGCAGGTTGAGTCTCCATTTATATTATAGGTTGGTAGGAAGGGGAAAGGAAAGGGGGTTGGAGCCTCCTTCCAATTAGTGTTGGATAATACAGGGATTCATAGCTTCCTTCAGGTTGGAACCTATAAATCAGGGGGTTGGATCCTCCTTCCATTTGGAGCTAGAAAATATAGTGAGTTGTAGCTTCCTTCAGGTTGGAGATTTTAAATCAAGGGGTTGGTGTCCCCTTCCAGTTGGTGTTGGATCATTTTGGAAGTTGGTGCTTCCTATGGATGTAATCTTCTAATATATAAGAAATAATTCCATGGTCTTCTCCCATTTGGGTTTCCACGTAAAACTCTCTTGTGCATTGTGTATGATGTGATGTATTATTGAATGGCACTATTTATGGTTATATGTTCATGAAATGTTAAATGCAATAATAATTGATAAATTGTTGATAAGTTGATTTNCCCACGCCCCCTCTTAGTATTGGTGAATATTCCAACACTTATTATGGGCTTGTTGAATTAAACTTCACTTGGTAAATAATTTCTCTATTTCCATTACCATTGAAGTTCTATCTTTCACTCCTCTTTACCTCAATTCCTCCTTTGACATAGAATTAAGAAATTTGATAATTTTGGTTGCAAATTGTGGTCTATTTCCCAATTATTGGAATGCTTGTTGTATAACCCTATCTGCTTCAGTGACCAATGAATCTTGTTCTCCAATTAGTTTGAAATAGTCCTATATTTTAGTTACCTATATTATGGTTTGTTCCCATATCAAATGCCTTGTGCCAATTAAGTATGGGTTACCAACAAGTTTACCCTGTAACTATTGCACATATGCTTGTAATTTAGCCTTTATCTTTTGATATTGTTCAATGATTTTGTCTTTCTCATTTAGCTACTCCCTGAAAATTTTGATCTCATCATTTTATGTAGAGACTGATTTCTTGAGTTTTTCAATCTCAAATCCTTTCAAATTAAGCTCTAATAATGCTTTATTTAATTCCTCTGATGGAACCGATGGTTCTGAAGAATGTGAAGAATATATTCCTTTCTTTAAAGATTCAATTTTATTTTCATATACCTCCATATGATATTTCATTTGTACTATTTACCTCAACAATTGATCTTTCTCCTACTGCATTACTTGCAATGATGTTTGGACATGATCAATTCCAGGTATTTTTAGCTTTTTCTTCAACGCTTGTATTTCAGTGTCCTTTGTTTTCATGAGGGCTTGTACATATGAAACATATTGTGGATTTTCTCCTAAATAAATCACCCACTGCTCCAACTCTTCCACTTTCATTTTCTTAGTCTCGTTTGCTAATTTTTCTTGCTTTAGCTGATTCATATTCTTCTCATTCATTGTTTTCCTGTGCAAATCCATTTTATCAACATAATTGATTTCATTTAAATCAATTGAGTTATTAGTAACTTTATTTTTATCTTTGGATTCTAATACGACTATATTCAACTTTCCCTTTTCATAATCCATAACAGATAATAATCTGGTCTGTGATGACCCTTGAAAATATATTTTGGGAAAAATATCTTGCTTGATTTTCACACCTTTCTTTGCAATTTCCACGAACTAATGAAAATTATTTTTTTCTTTAACTTATATGCTTCCAATATTTATTTTTCATCTTGACTTCCTGAGCTCTTTGCATTTGCTAATGATAAAACTTCTATGACAACTGCAGGTTATGTTGTTGATGACTTTAACCCATCTTGTAATATTTCGATTTTTCTTTCTTCATGTTATTCTTTCTTCTACTTCTTAATTTATTTTTCTTCTTATACCTCTAACATTATTTGAGTTGATATTGCGTCTTTTCTCTTGTATGTCTTCTCAAACTATTGTGTAGTTTCTATCTCTGGTGATTATGATGGTTGATTTTTCAACTTGTTCTTCGACTTGTAAAATTCTCTGTACATCTTCCCAACTATCCTTATTGGATAAAAAATCAAGTTGTGGCTTTGATTGATGTTGATAAGGAGTTGAGCCAAACTATGTTACCAATCTCATACTCCATTTTAGTTTCAAGGTTTTGAAACCTAACATATTAAGAATACATATATAGATGTACCAAATATGATTGTTATATAAAGTATCTACTAGCTTTAAACTCTGATAATTGAAAATGAATGTTATCAGCTAAAAACTGGGCATAGTTAAATTTAACCAAAGGTTTTACTGTAGGTTGGAAAATAGAGGTCATAAACCCAAGAGTGTACTCATTGAAAATTCAATCATCATCATTTCCTATAATTGGAATCATCATTTCTATGATTTTCCTAGATGTTTCAGGAAACATATCAATCTTTAGGTTGAAATTATCTTTAGGAATATTGATATTCTGACACAAATATGATTGTTGTAAGGAGGTTTTGTCTTGAGGACTCAATCTTTTAAAAACATGGCTAGTATTGCTTCATTTAACATTTATGTTTCAGGGTTTTAAGGTAACTTTATCTTTTCGGAAATAGATTGGGAATTTATTACCAATATAACTGACCCATTCTTGGAAATGACATACCTTTGGGACAAAATGTAATTGGAAGGACACTAGGTTATGAATTTGAGAAAACTTTATGTCTAGGGAATGATAAATATGCCTTAATCAGATTCCGATGAATGATAAAATTCAACAAGATCTTTGAAATGATACATGGCTAACTGATACAATTCAAACAAGTCAAAATACAATATAGGATCATAAATTCCTTTATTCCTATCGACTAAATATTGTTCTTTGAATGTAAGAGGAATTTTGATTTTAGTAGACTTAGACGGATCCATTTTTATATTTAGAATGTAAAAGGAGTGCAAATTATAGAAATACCTAGTATATCACTTAATCTAGATAGATTTGGGATTTGTCAGTGACATTCGTTGGAAAATAGAACAATGTTTTGGGTTCAATCTCTTGTTAATAAGAAATTTATTACATGAATTTACATTTTAACCATTGAAAATAACCCTTAAATACATGGCTAAATATTGTTTGTTGATGTGACTATTAAACATATAAAATTTAAAATAAATGGAAATTCAACGTTTGCATCACCTGACGTCGTCATACTACATTACCATTCCGTCAACTTACCAAGTGTCAGTGTCACATTGATTTCAGAGGGGTCCCTAGTGGTTATGAAAATTGTTAGTGGGGGGGATCAATGCAACGTCACCATGTATCTCTAGAGAAAACCATGGTAAACCCCCTCCTATTAAATGTTGAGCATGTGGTGGGGGGGAACACAATATGGACCGTTGGTTTGATTTGATTGCCCAATCAACCTACAAAATAAAATGTTTTATTAATATAACATAACATATAATAACAAATTAAATTTTTATTTGATAATTTATTTAAAACGAATAAAATAAACCTAAAGTTTAAAACCATATAAAACTATATTAATAATTTATTTAAAACATTTTGAAACAAAATTTAATAAAGAAGCATAAAATCTAAAATAAAGAAAAATTAAAAATTAAAAATTTTAAACGAGCTAATTAACTAATTAACACTAATTCAAAACTAATTAAAATAAAATTTTATTAAATTTTATTTTAAAATTATTTAATGTTACAACATTAGGTTCCAATTGGGGATTTTGTCTCCCTATGATACACTAAAGAACCATAGACCATGTGCCTTTATTATTGGGTATGGTGTAACATCCCCTCCGTTACGACATAAAATGTATAGGTAAATATAGTGGTGATTGTTTTTTAAACAACATTTAGAACAAATGATACATGACAATAACATACATCAAATTATTTTTACACAATCTCTTCTCATCCACATCACTATATAACATTAATCAAATAACATCAAGTTATTAATAGATCAACATATCACATAAGGATAACAAGGATGTCTATCTGCCTAACCTACTCTGCAAGGTTAGGACCTCCAAGACACATTCGACACTCGAGTCCAGAATTCATTTGATTGATTTTGACCATTTAAGGTCTCAGGACTGGCAATTGTTCTGAAGAACAAGGAGGTATCTATTCCCATAACCAATCAATTCTAGATTCAATATTAAAGTAGCAGTAAGGTACTTGATCATAGAAAAAATTAAAACATTCAATTACTAAATATACTAGACAAAAGTTTCCTCCCTTAAAGATCACATCAACAATAATTACTTATCATCTAGATAATATTCCTTCTCTTTATGAATACCATCATATAATTATCATTAACCATTAACAATTTTATTTCCTAGATGTAAAATTTATTATTCAATATCTAGAACAATGTACCATCTCTATAAGAATATGAAATAACTATCTTTTCATTACCTAAACAAATTTACTTGCTCCCTAACAATACTACAATAATTATCTTCAACATTAAACAATTTTTCTTTCATTTAAGAATACAAGTAGTAATTAATTATTCACTATATAAACCACAATAAATACATGAATATCCTATAATAACTTCATAATCATTTTTAACTTACAATCCAAATTGAGAATTGTAAATTATAACAATTAATCCTAAACACTAGCTCTGGCCTTATTCATAAAGCATTTTATTACAAGGATCCTTTGAAAATGATTAATCAGTTACCTACTAGTGTAATGTTTAATAATTATTTAGCATAGTTACATTGGTTCTTTACAATGGATTTATTAGTACATCCTTTATAGGTCTAAAATAATCATCTAATATCAATACTTGATAGTCACAAGAAGTCGATTATCTATGGTAGTTAAGATATTAATATCCAAGAAGTCAACCGAAGTTTTGCCAAATTAAAACAGTCTTTAGTTTACATTAATAGAGACTCAATCGAAAATGCTTGCAATCGGATTTAGTTATGCATTAAATAGAGACTTAATCGAACAACATGCATTCGTATTTACTTATACATTAACATAGACTTAATCGAACCACATGCATTTAGATTTTCATTTACATTAAACAAAGACTCAACGAAATTTAATCTCGTAATTTCAAATAATTTAATAGAGACTATGTGGTTTCCAACCATTCGAATTTTATTAGCTTGACAACGAATAATACAATGTTCAAGTTTCCATAATCTCAACTAAATTACGGTGATCATAAAGACATCATAATGTTGATTTCAAATAAAAATCATAGACCATACGAAATATATAAATTTGAAATTATAATATGAATCAAGGACACTAGAAATGTAGAGTTCAGAATTGCATGAAATTACAATGATTATTTGAGTTTTCTAAGAACTATAACCATCATTCATTGGGAAGAAAACATAACAAATATGACATCCAAATTTTATATTGATTCTGCAGCGTCGATATCAATTCTAACATTTAAATACCTACAAATAACATTTCATAAATAAAAATATCGGGACCAATGAAGATTGAGAGATGAAGATGTCCTTCCAAGACTTGCACTCCTTTTGTACTCTCACTTTCTAATGAACAAAACTTCACCAATACCTCCCAACCAATGCTAGGGGTACTCTTCTTCCTCCTTATCCCCTCGAGACACAAAAGGGCCACACACAAGAAACCAACAAACAATAGCTCCAAGGCTTTCCTCGCAAGGAAGAGCTTCCAATCTTTCTCCAAGCTTGGTTTCCCAACTCTCACAAGTAAAACAAAGTCCACAAAATTTTGGCAGCATAACATTACCAAGTTTATGTAAATATTCTACCACATTTGTTTTATATAAAAATCCCCAATGACACATGTCATCATGCACAATTAATTATCATTTTTAATAATTTAATTAGGATTATTCACCCTCACACTTGTCACACTCTCCCCAAGTTGCACAAGTAATTATCATTTTTATTTTACTTAAAAAGCCAATTTCCCTCACATTCCCCAATGTGTTCCTATTTTTTCTCTTAGTTGTCCATTTGTTCCCCAAATTTTCATTTAATGAGTGTCTTCTAACTAGATCTTAGTTAGAGTTGGATTAGGAGTCTTATTCTAGTTAGACTAGTGGTAGGTTGACTCAAGATGTTATAACATGCGTACGCCTATTCTCTCATATTTTATTTATTTCTATTTAAAAAATCATTTTATTGATTTCATGCACACTTGTGCATTTTTCCAACCTTCAAATTTTATTCCCCTTTTTCCTAGAGTTTGTTTATATTCTGAAATCTTTTAATTTATGTCATAATTCACTTATTCCTTTATTTAAATTTAGAGTTAGACTTAGTATTAGACTTAGGCTTAGAATTTTGTTAGGTTTTATAATTAATAATTTTACTGTTTAATTAATTATTTTATTCTAACAAGGTCCAATCATTTCAATACTTTCTAGGTTACCTAGATTTATTGACTTAAATTTTTAATTTTGCGACATGTCCTTCAAGACGAATCTTCATTCTCCAAGAGTGTCACTCATCTTTGACTGGTTTTGGAAGCTTTTCCAACCCTTGGAGTCAATACTCCATTCAGTCAATCTTGTGAGAGACTATGGTCTTTTAAGGAATAAGGACTATGCCTTATTGCATGCCTCTTAGAAATCTCCATGAGAAACTGTCTTAGTCCGCACTCATGATATTGTGAACCTATTGAACTAGGTAATAGTTAAAATAAATCTCATACCATGGAGGGCGTGCTAGTAGGCTATGATAGGGACACTTCCACACCTCTCCCTCAAATGTGTGGTTTCTCTGCATGGCCCCTTTACTCCTTATGTGAGTCGGATTAGCAAACATCGTCAAGCTTACTTGACAAAAACAATGTCAATAATGCATATACATAAATCATACTGTCATCAATCATATGTCATGTGGGCATAAAATAAAATACTCAAACAAATACAATCCACTCCCTGACTTAATCCAGAGTCCAAGGAATTTCATTGATGTTATCAGCATCCATAACCTGTGATGTGTCTTGCACACTTAAGAAAAATCGCCAATAACATCTACCAATATATATACATCAAAATAAAAATAAGTCACAACACATCATCATCATCATATATAACCCATAATCGAAACAAAATCATAATATATCATAATCGGATCACTTGCACGCAATTGTCCTCAAAGAATATGTCAATAAAGTGGGCTCAATAGAGCGAGATGTTACATACGCCCCATGTTAGCGCTAGAATATGTTCCTAGACTTTCTTAGGAACAATCCTAGTACATCTTGTTTCAAATGTTCAATAATGGTTAAGGTTTACAGGTAGAAGGTTCACACTCTTGATCTCAATATTGTTTAAGGTTTGGGCTATTGAGATCACTTTCCTATGTGCAGAAAGTTAGGAAAACAAAACTCTGTGGCTAGTGATATAGATTTAGATAGTTAGGTTCATAAGAAGAAAGATACACAAAACTGATAATCACATTAAAGATAAACCTGATATTTAATGATGATATGCAATAGAAGAACAAATCTTAACTTAGAAAAACTTTCTAAATTATATTTATGTGTTTAAGCATCACTATGGTAAAGATTACATCAAATCCTTCGACACAACCTTTTCAGCATAGTAGACACAGTCATATACCATATAACAATGTAAAAATGCTCAAGAAACAATAATGAAGATGGAACACATGAATGAAGGAACACACTAAACAAGGATTTTATTCTCTATTGAATTCTTTTCATAAACCAAATGAGCTCAAGAACTTTGAAAGATTTCCAATTAAAACCAGAGCGTACAAAAAATAGTCATTTGGACTCTTTTCCCCCTCTTTTACTTACGATTTTCCACGAGCTTTATAGATCTATGAGATAGCAACTAGCTCCTCAAAGTTTGGATCTGGCCTACTTAAAATAGACATAGATGACACCTCCTAGGGTCAAATTTTCCCTTAGTCAAATCAACAAGATTACAAAAAATCTGGAAAATCAGTCCCATACCTAAAATCTAGTGTTTGAAATTTAAAGCATTAAATACATTCAAATCAAATCAAATATTTGAGGATATTTATCAAAACTATCCTCCTTGAACATCCATGTGTCTTCCTGACTTGAAACCTCATCTTGGCACATGTGTAATCGAACGAAGGGTTAATTGCCCCATTTCACAACATATGGTGAATTTCTAAAAAATGAGTTGTAAATATCTGCTTGTATCTCCCAAACCATGACACCCGTGTCAAAAATAAGGGAGGTTTTTGTATATGAGATTGTTCTTGAGAAAACCTCTTTCAGTTTTTCAAAATACCTCTCCATATCCTTGAAATTTGTGCCCAAAGATGATAACTAAAACAAGAAAATTCTTGTATTTTCAAATCTGAAAAATGAGTTGTAAAGATTTGTTTGTATCTATCAAACCATGACACCTATGTAAAATATCAAGGAGGTTTTTTTAGATGAGTTTGTTCTTGATAAAAACCTATGTCAGTGTTTCAAAATACCTCTCCATATGATCAAAGTATGAGTTTGAAATTGACTACAAAAACAATCATTTCCAAAAAATCCCCTATTTTCTGTGTGCAGAGTTGTGGGAACTTCCTATAGTGACATACAAAAAATTAGTTTTGCAAATTTTAAACACCTTTCCTTGCCCAGGTTACAACTGATCATAACAAAAATAAGAATGACACCTTAGATACAAGAAACAAAAAAGGTTTATTCCGTTATCCATCATTTTTAGTCATAATTTAGGATTTGTATAAGAGGTGAAGTTCTCAAACTATCAGATCTCCATGAAAAACAGATGAAGTTGCTTCGACCAGCAAATCTAAACTATTTCTTCTAGTCTGCTGGGATTGAGAACGATTTTACGTTCTCGTGGTATTATCCCTTTGGTATTATCCCTTAATCCATTTATCTGAAACAAGCCTATAACATTTTAACCACTCATTCTCCTATTGGATATGCTTGAAAAATATATTTTGTGGTTTACTATATAATTTAATTCTTGATTATAGGTGAACACTATTAACCACCATTTATTATGATTTCTTTGCATGTATAGACCATTGCATACATCAAACTTCCAACTGCACTGGCATATGGAACATGGGACATCTCCTCTTCTTCTTCCTATGTCTTGGGACACTGATCTACAGATAAATTTACACCTATAGGAATAGGAACCTTGATCGGTTTACTTCCATGTATATTAAACCTCTGCAATATCGTCTCAACATATTTTCTCTAATTCAACCAGAGTTTCATGTTTGCACGATCTATTTTAATTTCCATTCCCAGAATGATGTTAGAAGCACCAAGATCCTCCATGTCAAATTTGGAGGATAGTTGTGATTTCACCTCCTTGATAACATCCATGTTATTTCCTATCAACAACATGTCATCAACATAAAACACTTCATAAATGAAGTGATTACCAACCTTCTTGGAATATACACAGTGATTATCCCTGCTTATCACAAATTTGAATCCAAGAATGTATGTGTCAAACTTTTGGTACCACATCCTAGGTGATTGCTTCAGACCATATAGTGACTTCTTCAGCTTATAGACCAACTCTTTATTTCCCTTCACTACAAATCCTTTTGGTTGCTTCATGTAGATTTCTTCTTCTAGATCCCCATGTAGGAATGTTTTCTTCACATCGATCTGTTACACTTCAAGATCAAAAGAAACAACAATAGATAAAAGAAATCTAATAGAAGTTAGATTAGCAACAAGAGAAAAAATTTCACAAAAGTCAATTCCCTCTACCTGGGAATAACCTTTTGCTACTAACCAAGATTTGTATTTATCCACTTTTCCTTCTGCATTAAACTTCTTCTTAAAAAACCATTTGCTACCAACAGATTTTCTTCCAGCTGGAAACTCAACTATATCCCATGCCTCACTCTTATCCAAGGCATCTATTTCTTCAACCATGGGCTTCTTCCAAAGTTTACTATCCTCTAAATTCACTGCCTCCCTGACAGTTTTGGGATCATCATCAATAATAGATAAAGAAAAATTGGAACGGAAATTAGGTGGACTATACCTTTCTGGTTTCATGCTTTCTCTCACTGATCTCCTCAATACTGCGGTATGAGGTTCTTCTTCTGCTTCTGCTTCATCTTCTTCAGATGACTCAGATTTTGCATCATCCAACACAAGCTCTATTTTCTCAGGTTCTTCTAGCCTTGGTAGAAATTTATGTTTGGAAACATATTTTACTCTTTAAAAACAACATCTTGACTATAAACAGTCTTCTTGGTATCTGGGCTCTAAAGCTTATAACCTTTCACACCATCTTTATAACCAATAAAGATACACTTTTCATCCTTTTTATCCATCATACTCCTATTTTCCTTTGGAACATGTACATAAGAATCACAACCAAACACTCTAAGATGTTGAAGAGAGGGTTTCTTTTCAATCCATACCTCATGTGGAGTTTTATCATCCAATGTTGATGAAGGTGATCGATTAACCAAGTAACATGTTGTACCCACTGCCTCTACCTAGAATTCTTGTCCTAACTCGGCACCGCTGAGCATGCTCCTTGCTTTTTCCATCAGTGTCTCATTCATCCTTTCTGCAAATCCATTCTGATGAGGAGTGTATGGAGTAGTCTTCTTCCTTCCTATACAAAACTTCTTACAGAACTCTTTGAATTCATTTCCGCAGAATTATCCACCATTATCTGTTCTCAATACCTTTATTTTCATTTCTGTCTGATTTTCTACCAGGGCCTTAAACTCTTTAAATTTATCAAATACCTCAGATTTATTTCTAATAAAATAAATCCATGTGTTCCTTGATAAATCATATATAAATGAAACATAATACATAGATTTACCTAGGGATGGAACAGGAACAGTTCCAAACACATCACAGTGTATCAACTCTAAGATCCCCTTTGCTCTTGTAGCACCAGATGGGAATCTTAATTGATTATGTTTACCATATATGAAATGTTCACAAAAATAAAAATCTAGAGTGAAATTAGACATACCTTCAACCATGCCTTTACCATGTAGTGTTTGAAGGCCCTTTTCTCCAATATGCCCCCAGTCTTTCATGCCACAACATGGTCTTCTTTTCAGGGACAATATTGGTCTTTTCTCCTTAATTTCTCTACTAAGGGACAATAGAATTGTTACACCCATTAGTATAAGTGTTTCCCAACAACTTGTACAGATTTCCACACTGAACTCCCCTCATCAACACCATTTCTCCTCGTACCATCTTGCAAGTTCCCTTTCCCAATACAGTATCCACTCCTACATCATCCAACTTGCTTACAGATATTAATCTCCTGGCTAGTTTTGGGATGTGCATAACCCCAGGGAGAGTCCTAATCCATCCATCGTTTAGAAGCAAAGTAAACCTCTCGTGTCCCATGATTTTTGTTGTCGATTCCTCTCCTAGGAATACATCACCACCATCATATTTTTCATATTCAGAGAACCACTCCCTATGAGGAGTCATGTGGTATGACGTACCTGAGTCGATCAACCATACATCATGGTTTGCATGTGTACCTGTAAATGTCAGGTAAACATCACCTCCTTCTTCAGTGGAGTTTTTCGCCTCTCTGGAAGAGGTACTATCAGATGCCTTTGGTTTTTCAACCTTCTTAGACTTGAAATCTTTCTTATAATGCTATGTTTTACCACACTTCCAACATCTCCTCAAAGATTTTCCTGCAGACTTAGATATACCTATAGATTTATATTTCCCCCTCGAAGGCTTACCAGGATTCCTGTCTTGGGTACGACCTCTTACAAATAAATAATCTGTGCTATGACTATCCATTCTTTTCCGCCTCATCTCTTCAAATAACAAGGATGAAACTACATCCTCATAATTCAATGTAGATTGACTAGTACTACCAATTGCTAAAACTAGATTATCCCAAGAGTCTGGAAAAGAACATAACAAAGTAATATAGTTATCTTCTTCTACAATCGTAATATTAATAGAGACAAGTTGACTTACCAAAGTATTAAAGGCATTTAGATGTTCTATCACAAAATCTCCATCTTCCATCCTAAGATGATACAACTTCTTTCAAAGAAACAACTTGCTTACCAGGGACTTTGATTGATATAAATTCCCTAACTTATTCCATAGTTCCTTAGCTATAGATTCTCTCGAGACATTCAACAACACCGAATCTTCCAGGCAAAGTTGAATAGTACTCCTTTCTCTTCTATCCAACTTCTCCCAATCTTCCTTTGGCATACCAGTAGGTGGTGTACTAGTACTTTGTGTACTAGTAGGTTGTGTACCAGTTGCCTGTGTGCGAGTAGGCTGTGCACCATGATCCACAGCATCGATCCATTGTTCTTTGTCTACAAGAAGGTCCTTCATCTTGAACCTCCATAGCTCAAAGTTTTTACCATTGAACTTCTCTATCTCGATTCTAGAATAGCTCACCATTCCTCTTTATACACTTGAATAACCACTGCAAAATCTCTCATTAAACCCAGGTTTATGACAGACCCAAGATAAACTTGATCTAACGAGATCGAGCCAAACCCTAAAAAACAAAGGCGTCCTTCTGAAGCTAAAAACACGCTCTGATACCACTTGTAAGTTTTAAAATTGTGAAGTAAAGCAATGCATATAGATTCTTAAGAAAAACAGAATTTAATCAATGGCTCATACACATAGTACACAAAGATTTATACCAGAAACACTCAACCGGGGAAAACCTCTCTTATATTCATTATATCGAGTTTCACCATTCACCATACAATATATACAATGTTTTTAGGTATTTTTTAGATACAAAAACCCTAATCCCTTAATCTGGGATTAATTTAGAAACCTGCTAAAAATAGCAAAAACCACCCAATCCATAATGAGAGTACAATAGGGGTTTTTGAGAGAGCTTAATCGATTTATTTGAAACAAGCCTAAAACATTTGAACCACTCATTCTCCTATTGGATATGCTTGAAAAATATATTTTGTGGTTTACTATATAATCTAATTCTTGATTATAGGTGAACACTATTAACCACCATTTATTATGATTGCTTTGCATGTATAAATATAGACTATCACTGAATTTGGATTTTATAAATTATAGTTTACTAAATCTACATTGACTATGGATAACTATCTTTGCATGTAAGTAATCATAGTTAAATATGAATTATAATTGTTTCATTTTGATATTATTTAGTAAAGTTGATAACATTTAATTAAAATTGATTGTGATCACAAAGTTTTGTCGCTATCTATCCCACTTTAACAGTGCCTCCATACCTTACCCAGATAATAATATACTACGGTCAAAATCCTCTAGCATACCCTGTTGCTAAAGTATCTGCAAATAAGGCTAAAGTTGATGTGAAGATTTCGGTCCACTATCTATCCCACATTAATAGTGCCTCCAGAACTTATCTAGATAATAATATACTACTGTCAAAATCCTGCTGCATACCCCATTCCTAGTATGTGCAAATAAGTCTCAAGCTCATGTGAAGAGTTAAGCAAATCAAAAAAAAAAAATCATCGATTTTATTTTATTTTTGAGGAGAAGAAAAGATGAATCTATTGATTTGATTTTCTTTCTAGGGAGAAAAAAAGTGAATCTTTAAAAAAAAACAGAAATTGATTTGATTTTTTAAAGTATACATACAGTTCACACTTTGATTCTTTGAACTTTGTTCATATTAAATGTATGAGAAAAGGCAAACATTCAACCTATTATGTATGTATGAGAAATTATTTTTCAAGCAGTGTTAATATTTAAAAACATTGAAATCTATGTAACTAACACAAAACATTTTATTGATCCATGACACAACACTGCGTTGATACCAACTCCATAAAGCACAACGAGATCGATCCCAAACAATACAGAATATAAAGAATGACGAGATCGATCCAGAACACTGTAGAATAACAAGTCGACTCAGGGTTGAAACTTGAGCATCAAATGCAGGAATAGAGGTGATTTCAAATGCCAACTTGACACAACAAACACTTCACAGAACCATCCACCACCGACTTTACAAAGTCTAGGCAATAATAGATTACACACAGACTTTTATAAAATTACTACGTGAGTGGTATTACCTTGGACTAAGGTAGTGTCTAACCCAACTTCACATATGACACTAAGGATTAGGGTGAGGAATATCAGTGCTTCCAAAGACTAAGCCCAGGTTGAGTTGCAGATACAGTAGGAGCAACTCTTTCTTTCCAATTTTAACTTATTCGCCCCCTGTAAAGACAGCCTGTGTATTTTGGAGGATCGTCTCTAAGCCTAGAGGAGCATCCCCCAATACAACACATACTTGGATGAGCCATACTGCTTCTTGAAGTACATTGTATCAATAATGAGCTGCATAATGGATTCTATTATAGAATCTCTTCCTCTTTTCAAGTGTCGCCTATATCGTTCAAATAGTATAGCAGGGTTTTTCTCTAATGCATCCATTGCATCTCAGCAATCGTCGTACACAGTGTTGATTTCGTCTGCACTCCAATCACTTTCTCTTGGGAGTGGTGGTGCTTGTAGTGCGGCACCAACGATATCCCTTGTAAATAAAGTCTCTAAATATTGGACAAATTTTGCTATGCCTTGAGGAGAATCTCTCCAATATAACACATACTTGCTCGAGGAATATTGCTTCTTAAAATAACCTGTATTCATTATCAACTCTCTAAATTACCAAGGTAGAAGGATTTGGATGACTTCCACACGTCTAGACACTTAGACATGTGCGTAAGCACCTAGTCAATGCTACAAACATCAGCATGTCTTGTTATGGATATTTAGGATAACATGATGTTTTTCCAACCAATCCCTTCTAATTATAATATCGTAATATCCTAATGGTATGATATGTATCTCAGCATTAATATTCACTCGATTTAGATTTATTGGACAGTATTTGATAGTCTCATTGATCCTTCTTTTGGTTCCAGTGGCTAGTTGAACCAACCATGATTTTTCAAGATTACGTTTATCCAAATGAAATATGTCCACTATTTTAGGATCAATGTAACTATCTCTTGCTCCTAAATCAATTAAAATATAAATAGGTGTATTAATGATCTTACCTTCCACCTCAATCATATGGGATCAATGTTCTACTTATCAATCTTCTAAGACTGCATATATTCTTGGAATATTGCTTCCCATGTCTTCTACTATAGTATACTCTTGGATGATGTGCAATGACCTCATATTTTCTTTTTTGTGATGGCAATCCTTGTATACATGTGATATTATTTACATCCCCAACATTTGATTGGTGGTCATAGTATTTTCCCCAAGGAATCTTCCCTCTTGCATTCATTCTTAGTAGGTTGATCTTGTTGACTTGTATTAGGACAATTTCTATTGAAAGAAGGTTTGAATCCCTTCCTTCTCTGATCATATTTATCCTTCTTCTTATTCTTCCAAGACTTTTGTAAAGATTCTCTACCCTTTCCTTTCTCATTCAGGTACTTAGCCTTTCTAATATTCCTTGTCAAATTTTTGGGCTCATCATATTGAATATTACCTTTATATAAAGATGGTAGTCCACTCCATATTGAATTTTATATTTATATAAAGATGGTAGTCCACTTTTCATCCTCTCTTATCATAATAGTTCCTCTAAAGATACCTCATTAAAAAGTACTTCTTGAACTGCTTTGAAGTGATCCTACTCTCGTTAATGTTCTCAACTTTATTCAACTAATCCTATCACATAGTATCTTTTTCATGCAAATGGTAAGTGTCAATCCTAGCTTCTAGGTTTGATGAGTAGTTGTGAAACTGGAAATACTTCTTGATTCAAAGAAACTAGGATTCATCGTCATCTTCTTATTCTCTTTCACCATCAAAGGATGGTATGTGGCTTAATCTTCCTAAGTTCTCCTTGCAAACTTTCCAACTCATATCTTCTTCTTTGATGCCTAACAACAGACACTTCTAGATTACTCCTTGACTCTTCAGATGTATAAAATTTCCTAGTTAACTAAGAAGGTGATTGATGCTTATGAGTTCTACTAGAACTTATTGAGTGACTAGGTCTTGTGTAATTATCTCATCTTTCATGATGTCTTCCTTCTTCCTCGTGTCTTGAGCCTGATCCATTCTCTGCTTACCTCTACAATTGATTTAGGATTTGCATCATTTGAGAACTTATTTGATTTTTTTACTCATGTTCTCTCCTTGTCTTCTCATTTTAATCTCTATAACTCTACACTTCCATTCTAATACTTCTCATAGTCTCTACCAAGTTTTTTGTTTCCACTTTTGTCCTATGTCCATTAGATTATATTTCAGCATTACCCACATTGATATTTTGGCCTTTGGCTTCTATCTCATGACTGTAGGCTCCATGTGCATCCTCCATGACTCTGATATGAAATCCTGAGCTTGAATTGATATTCTTATACCTCTAATTATTAAAAATGTTTAAGCAACCATTTTTGTTATAATTTTATATATTATAGAATTTTTGTCAATTAATGCTACAATTCTTTTTTCTTCTCAATTCATGAAGAATTATATCATAATTCTCCAAATTATAAGAATTTTGGGTTATTCTCCTCTACATAATCTTTCCAATGACTATTATTATGCCCCAATATGATCTCTGAGTTGAAATTTAGGGCTTCCTGAAAAATCCATTTTCACCCCATTTGGGCATTTGATTCACTGGTGCAATTTTACTGGAACACCAACTTCTATCAACTGCAAGAGAAAATAAATAAATAAATAATAAAAAATTTATATCGGGAACTTATAATAATAATAATGGTGAACAAACATCAAACTTCATATTAGCAATGTCTTTCTCTAGTAAGATTTTACAACAATATAGAATTTGTGACTTTGTCCTTTTCAAAAAATTTCCATGCTTGTAAATTTTAGCAAAACTAGTTATCTCCTAAACTGTGCACTTCTGGAAAAAATTCACTGAACCAAATATTTTTGTCTTGACGATTATTTAAAATGTTGAGTACATAAAATTTTCCAGTTTTTAGATCTAGGATCACTTTTCCTCTGAAAATCCCCAAAATCCCCAAAAAGTGGCCTGGAATAGTGGATTTTGGCCTATTTCAGCATCCCCTTTCTAAACGCCTTAGATTTTATTCAATTCCTTCATCGAGTATTTTCATGTATGCTTTTTGGATTCTCCAAACATTTCGTCTTAATCTAGATCTTAGTCATTGAACTGGACCCAGATCTTTAAAAACCATTGTTTTGAACTTGCTAACAAATTCAAGTAGAAATGGCTAGTGGCCCTCACTAGAACGTTTGTAGATATATTCAATGCAGACCAAACCCAGAAGTTTCATCTCAATATGGCTTAAGCTACTCTAGTTATGGCCAAAATAAGATAATGGCTCCAAACTTATTTTTTTTTAACATAGGCTATCATATGCCTATGCAGAAATTTGTTGATGTGGCACCACAGGTCCACATGGAACCCTGATGGGATTCCATGACACCTCTCGAACCAACCTGGCATGCCATGCCATCCTCCTTTACCTCTTCATTTACCTCTCCATTCTACCTTACCTTTTACGCTTACTTACACACCTTTAATATATAAATAAAATAAAATAATGTATTAATAGTATGGTACCCCACCTATATTAGCTACCACATGGCATCACCACAGTGGCCCATCCCACATGTGGGTCCCATCCATACCATACCTCTTACATTTCCCCATTGGTCGCAATGATAAGTGGGTCCCATCCAACACCTTTACCTCTGGTGCAAAACTTGCCTGTGCCCCAGATCTAACAACAAAGGTTAGAGGTTGATCAATGGTCGAGGTTGATTTTACATGATGAAGTTGTCTAAGGTTTAACAACACCCCACAATGTGATACCACTTACTACCTAGTGCATGTAGCAACCTCCCATTTTCTTTGCATTGTTAGCCAATGATTTAAAACCACCATGTGAACCATGCGATACCACTTACTACCCAGCTCTGATACCACTTGTGGTATCAATTCGTCGCTCCACCGGTATCCCTGCCATGGTGTTTTACAACCATGCCACATGGGCTCGTCCTCCTACCATCGTGGTTGGCCACCAATATACCACCATGGACCTACCATGTCACTTACCACATGGCCTCCACGTCATGCTAGGATCATCATATGAAACAATTCCCAAATTTTTCCAATATTCACAAAAAATCATATTTTCAAGAAACAACATTCAAGTTCCTTGTTGGCACGGAATTGATCAGACCAGGGTCCTTCTCAGGTTACCAACAAAAGGTACCATGTAGTCTAAAGTGTTGTAATTTTCATCTCCTCCGAAGAGAATAAGTCTCACCCGAAGCGCAACAAGGACAGAAGGATAGGGAAGGGTAAGGAGAATAATTAGGTGGGTTCCCAGAACCTTCAATATTCACCATGATCTTGCGTAAGACAAGATAACTACAGAACATATCGAACCTCATACACATAGGAACTAAATATACTTAAGTTGCAAGAAGCATTCATACATAGAAACATCATATTGAACTTATCAAGCATAAAGAAGTACTATATGATACAATGCATAATCATAAACACAGAATAGCGCATCATATTTCAAAATTTTGGATCCTTCTTTATATATTATCATTAGAACTTATCAGATATAACCTCAGAGATATAAGTTAGTACTATGTTATATATTTTTGACTATGGACTAAATTCACAAAGCTCTATCTACCCAAAATTGTATACAGATTACATTTGCAAAACCTTTTCTCAACTAAAACCCAACAACATTTGGCTAACAACAGTGAAACCCCAACCTATAAATAATATCCAACAACTAGAAGAACCCTTTTTCAATCATATGAATCTCATATATAAGCTGATTGGGATCTTCTGGCTTTGGTATTGCATGCTTTCTTGTTCAATTCCAACTGCTTTTTCCTTGTCGGTGTTGTGTTTTCCTTTTCCACAACCGATTTATGTTACTTTTCCTTGCTCCATTGTCCATCTTCTTCTGTATATTGTGCAACTCATGCTAAACCAAAAATAGGATTGTAGTCCTTCTTACGAAGCTTCAAATCCAAAAATGGAGGTCCCAACAAGCTCTGACCACAAGCCTTGACTTGCCCTTGGGTCAAGTACTTGGCTCTTTCGCAACTTCTAGGAGGAATTGTTGCTTTCCCTTGTCCTCCTTTTCCTCTTTCCTTTCCTCTTATGATTTCAATTTCTATTTATATGCCTCTTCAAACAAAGGGCCCAAATCTAGGACCAACTCTAAGGCCCACTTCCTAACTTCCTAGAAACTCCCAACTTTATCCTGCCATTTCTTGGCAAGTAGTGAGGCCTCGACGACGAACTGTTGGGTCGCATATGTGATACATCCTTTGGGCTTGCAAGCGATCAAATATTTCCATTCATATTCTACTATAGCATCCACTTGATGCATTTGCATGTATATTGTCTGAATGATAGGTCGAAAGTCGTGAAACTCCTTCTTGGCTACGGATGGCGCCTCAAACAGAGTGTTTAACTCATTATCTGCTTGTTGAATTTGATGATACTTCTGTTGTTTCTCTAGCGAATACATAGTGACCTCAACTTCCTCATTCAACAATTGTATTCATGCATGCATGTCCTCTATATTCTAGTTGTGCCTAGTGATAATGCCCATCCAATTGCTGACTTATCGGAATATATTTGTGCACTCAGTTGTGCGCTTCTGTAGTGTTTCTCGAGCATTGTTTCCTTCTAGCACTATTTTCTCCATCTTCTCTTTCATCTTTTGAGGTTGTTTCTCTTCTTCTTGCTGACTCTATCGCAACTGCACTTCCAGATGCTCTGCGTGAATGGCCAATTTTGACCATGCTCCTTGGAGTAAATCGATCTGATGCTCCGGATCTCATGCATCACTGGATTCTGGAAATCGGTGTGTGACCTTCCGTATTTCCGGCCAAGCTCCACCAAGCCTCTCCTGTACTCTTTCCAGTCTATGCTCCACCTGGATCTTGGTGTGTTCTTCCTTTTTTCTAAACGCTTGAGCAAGGAGTGATTCCTCCCTTGTGAACTCTACAGAAATTTCATCATGTTGGAGCCTCTGCTCTAGTTGATCAATTGAGGCCCTGATCACTTCGACTAGTTGCGTTGTTGGCCACTATGCTAGTTCCACAAGAGAAGGGGTGGAATCCCTAGGTGCTCGCACCTATAGTGGAATACCACTAGCCTTTGAGTGCTCTGAGGGAGTATCTACCTCCTCCTCTCCTATAAATGGTCCTCGCACAAGCCTCAATCTCAACATTGATGGAAAGAGCGTCAAAACTTATGTTCTGGCCAGGAAGAGTTGCAACAACTCTGAGAAGTGTTGAGGTTTTTGGAGAACTAGCTCCATTTTTTCCTGCGCTAACATTGCGCTTTGCCCTAAAGTCATCTCAGGTTCCATCTGAACCTCTGGTATCTCTGCCTCTTTATGTGCCTCAGCTTCCAGAGTTTCACTTCCCATGGCACGCTCAACCTTGGTCATTGAGGAAGTATGTTGGGGACTTTGGAATTGAGTATTTTCTATCGTTTTCATCTTCGTTAAAGATAGAGTGTCCTTGTGCTACAAAAAAGGTATGATCTATTGGTCCTGGGCTTCAGGGTTTAGGCTAGTCAGTTTTGGTCTCTGCTTAGGTATCTCTAGGGGATCAAGTTGCATGGGTTCTGGATCATTGGTTTGGGGTGGAATGTCGGTCTCTAGAGGTGGCGACATGGGTTGTGGTGGTGATGGAGGGTGCTCAGTGATGATGGTGGATGGAGTGGCGTGAGGCTCAGGTTCGTCCTAGATATGTATGATAGCGGTTTCTCGAACCACTGAGTGAGTGTGGGGGATGATGGATGAAATGGGTTGGGGGTTCAGAACATTTCTCGACGAGATCTCTGTTCTGGTTTTCTTGGCCACGAGCTCTGTGATGAATGCAACACTAAGGATTTCATTGACATCCTTACCTATCAACATAGCTTTCTCTAGAATTTGTGGGAACATTGGCAGTGTTCTTTTCTTGTGCTCTAGTGGTTGCATCTCTTCCTCCTCTTCTAACTCCATCTCTGGTGGAGCTTCTTTCTTCTATACCACTGGGATGAAACTCAGTCCTACCCCTTTTTCCTGAAATTTCTTCTTCAGCAGCTCGGTGGAAAAAACATAGTGCATCCCTAACTTGAGCAGGTTATGTTTGACTCCAGGCCACAACATCACCTCCTTGTCGAAGGCCTCTTCGTCCAAATAGAATGATAGCATCCGCGAGTGGAATTCCTCTCTGTTGGCATACCTCAGCCACACAAATGTATGGTGTCGGTTCATGGTGAATGATATGTTCCTCGTATTGTAGTTAAGCATCTCCTGTGGAATGTGCAACCTCTTTTTTGCGTCAATTAGCTCGATGTACCACTTGGATAATGTCATGTTGTTGAAGGCGGTGTTCTCTGAGTCTTCCCTAGAATGCCAGGGCTCAAAAAATTTCGCTAAGAACCCCTTATCTACTAGTGCCAATGGTCTTACGGTGCATGGAGTCCACTTAAGCATTGCAAATGCAAGCAACAAGTATCCGTAACTGAAATTACCACCTTTCTCTTGTGCTTCCTCATAGGACACAAGTATTTCCTCCAATAGGTAGCTACACCAGTTGAAGAAAACACCATTAGTGCAAAAATATACCACTGATAAAGCATATAATGTGCATTATCCCTTGTAGTAGGACCTCATGACTTTTCTAGCTATGATGTAGCATCCAATCCTGACCATCTCAGGTAGTATGGGGTCAATCTTGGTTGTGCGCTCCCCCCTCTGTGTGTGAAACCTCTCATATAGGATGGGATCCCCTTTCTTCTTGTCGTGCTTGTTGGGACCCTGGAACCCTTTGGACACATCCTCTCCCTTGAGGGGCAGTCCAATAAGCTGGTGGATGTCTTCTACGTGGATTGGATATCTCATATCCAACCATAGACTTCTTCATGCACTCGGTTGATCAGGAACTTGGTACACGTCACAACTTTTCCAGTAGTGTTGAACATTGGTAAGTCCTTGAGGTTCATGATGTTTGAGTTGAACAGATTAATAAACTCGGGATTTGGCACAAAATGCATACCTCCCAAATTGTCTGGAGCGACACTCCAAAAAACGTCTATGTTCATTTGGGGGAAGAATACTTGGTTTGTTAAGTCGAGGTCAAGGAGATTGACTTGCTCCACCTTCCCCTTGAGATCACCCACGACCTCAACTCAGGGGTCGCAGGGCTCATATGGTACTGCATCCTTGGAAACAGTGATTCGACTCCTTGTAGCTCTCGACATTGTGAGTTTGAACTATCAACAATTTGGACAATAAAATCAAGGGTTGGGGATCGCGACTAATGGTCGAGGGATTACACAGTCTTTCCCATTCTGCAGAATTCATAAATTTCTAAGTTCATTCTGGGAAACAATGCATCCTATAGAAAGTTCTCAGAGCCTTATACTTGGACTTAGCTGGCAATTTCAGTAATAAATGTTATTCATCATTACCCTATAGATGCAACTTGGATCTGATTTGTCCGATGGGACTGGTTAATTAGGTAAATCCTATTGGGAGATTCTGGAATTTATTTTGCAAGTTGGACAAGGACGTGGTCAATTTCATACCTTATTGTTTGGCGGATGAGAAGCTTGGCATGAATAACAATGGAATCTTCATGTATCGTGACTTTATGTATTAACTGAATTCAGACAGGGTATTGTAGTAGTAATAAAGGTTATGACTGGACTAGGTTCTTGTGGCACATGGACTCAAATTGCGTCCTGATTTTCTCTCCCTCTGACCACAAAAGGGGTCCCCGTCACATTTAATGACTCCCATTAATAGCTTCGTGACTCTTTTGATCCTACGTTGTTGAGTAATAAGTTATGCATCAAACAACACTTAGACAGCAAAAGAAATGAACTACATGTCACGACGCAATACTGCATAGGTTGACTTTATTAACTAAATTTATAGAAATTGTAGAAAACTCAAATCTAACTACTATACATGCTCCTTCGGACTAGAGAAACAATCCTTTTATCACACATATTTGTAAAGGGGGTTTTTTGTTTCCCTTAGAAAATTACCCGTCTAGTCATCTTTCATGACATTTGTGCCAAATCCTCATCAGCAGCCAACACAGATCCAGATGGCCAAAGAGCAGGGAGAGGTCGCCACATGTTCCAGGTGCCGATTTGACTCAGGCCTCATCCTCATCCCAATGCAGACAGTTAATGGAGTCAGGGAAGGTGGTTGAAACATCGTCTCCTCCCCATAAATGGAAATATCAGAAAGGATTGGCAGACTGCCTAAGATCATGTCTGGCAGGGAACTGCATGGGCAGTCTAACAAAAGACTGCATGCACAGTCTACTAGAAGATTGTGTGCACGTACAGTCTGACATGGATCTCGCCGACTCAAAGCTTTGACTATAGTGGCGAGTTGTTCTGAGTATATGTAGGAAGTTTTGTTATTTTTTTATGGTCAATGGTTGAGCTACGCTCCCGCATTGTAAATCTTTTATAAATCACCTTGCTTATATGGTTATGTAATTCGATCTGAAACTTCTTGTTTAATGAAAGTCAGCTTCATGTTTCCATGCTTGATTGCCTATGATATTGAATGTTCATGATTGAAGGATTCACATGGATTTTTTTGACTGAGATGTAATGGATGTTGGATTATATCTCAGTTATAGAGTTTTTCAGTCTCATGAACTCTGAATCCAAGAAGATCTTGTTTTCTGAGTTTTTCCTCCTTAGGCTGTTGGAAGACCTATTGTCCAGAGAAGACCTTTTTATTTTCTCTTCAATTGTTCCTCCTTCTCACCCTTACTACAACTTACTGACTAAATGTGAATCGCGACCTCACTTGGGAGTGCATGTTGGTCCAATTTTCCGATTTAAAATGATATTATCCTGCGCATGTACCCATTCGACCCCCTTTAAAATTATTCATTGTGACAGATAAAATGATGGGTACTGGGATTACCTCTACCGCAATCTAGAGGTGACTTCTGGTGCTAACATTTCTGGCACCATTTTTGGGGAATGAATTGAAGACATTTCCCTGGGTAGAACGACAATGAGCTATTGATTCTGAAGGTGCATCAGACATCAGTACCATTGAAGATTGCAACCTGCACCTGGCGAATCCACCGTCTGGCGACTCCACTATTTCATTTTTGGATCCTAAAGGCATACACATGAGGTCCACTTCACTGCTGCCTCTAGCAATGTCCGAAGACGACCCAGAGGAAATTATCAGAAAGGGAAAGATCGCTAAAAAAGGTACCTCCACTGCTGTACCAAGTTTTTCCGATAATTTGCATAATCCCTCTTTACAAACTCCAGTAATTTTTTTTTAATCTCCTATTATACAAACTGATGGAGTTTCAAGAAATTTAAGTTTTGGGAGTTTTCATGCCGACTTCTCCCCTCCTATTATTGGTTTGGAAGGAGAGAGCTTTGAAACCCCTTTCTCCCCCAAATATTTGAAGTGGAAGGAGAGAGATTTGACCTTATAAGACTTTCCTACTCCTCCTCCTATTAGATTTGTTGCAGTTACAGAAGGGGAAACCTTTTTCACTTCTAGCCCCTCATCTTTATCTCCTAACGCTCAGTATTTTCCTTTTTCTCCCAAAATCATAGCCCCAGTATCGCCTTTCCGAACTCCATATCCTCCAATTCACGTCCAAATGGTAGGTGCTAATCCTCCTAGGAACAAGATGGATGAGATATTGGCTGCTAGATACGCCCCTCTAGTTTTACCTCAGCCTATGAATGTTCTCCCAGCCACGGACTACCTTAAGCACATGCCCCAGTTCACGGGAGAGGGATACGTGATTGCAGAAGATCACCTTGCATCCTTTTATATATTTGCAAATATTCAGGCCATCGAAAATGAAGATGTGAGGATGAGAGTTTTTCTAAAGAGCCTTGATGGTGATACCAAGGACTGGTTTAAGGACTTGACTCCTAGATATATTGACGGGATTGCTTCTCTGGATGATTCATTCTTAAGACACTGGGGGAATAAAAAATATCTCCTTTATTATATCACAGAATTTGGGGCACTTAAGAGAGAAGAAGGAGAATCTATTTCAGACTTCTCGAAGAGATTTAATAAGATGTATAAAAATATTCCTAATGAAGTTAAACCTACAAAAACCTCTACCAAGATGACTTATGCTAATGCTTTCGACCCTAATTTTTGCCTCTTGTTGAGAGAAAGAAGAGCTACCTCCTTGTCTCATATGCAAGACACAACCATTGAAGTAGAATCTAATATATTGGAAGTTGATATGATTAGGGGTAAGACTGATAGAGACAGAAGAAAAGGTAGGTATGAAGGTTCGACTTCTAGTTATTTTGTTTCCCCCTCTAAAATGGATGATCTTACCAAATTAGTAAAATATTTTTCTGTTGAGATGGAGAAGGTAAAACTTGAAGAAATACAGACCTATAGAAATACACAAAATGTTGATAACAAAGGTAATTTTAGGAGACCTACTAATGACCCTCAGACCATCCAAAGATATCATAGAAATAGGGACAGAGATGATCAGAAAATCCAAACTCCTTTCCAAATTAACCTGGTTACTAATGAAGATGAAGAGGAAGAATATTTTGATCTTGAGATCCATTTCCTTGGAGATACCTCTTTGTCCCTCATTTAAATCAATATGCATATGAAAAGGCCCTCATGAGTAATCAACTGAATGAGTTGAGTAATGGGGAAGAGGCCAACCACACTCCAAACAGATTTAATCTGAGGTCCAAAAACAAAGAATGGAAACATGACATCCCCGATCGGCGCACCAGAGCATAAAATATTGCTAAAGATATTGTGGACTGAAGCAAGGAAAAGAAGGCACAGAACCCCCCACTAGTGGTCAAAAGTCTCGTTCCATAAGTGAGATAAATTCTAAAGGTCCCCTTCTCTTTCATCTTTGAGCATGAAATACAAAATATTAGAATCCTTGTACCTATTTCAGAGCTGGTCAAGCATGAAGACTTCAAAAGGTGCCTCTCCAAAATGTTGCAACCCGGACCTTCGTCTCATTCCACATACTCAATACCTCCAAGATGAGAATATTGCACTCATCCTAGGTCCTTTGGTAGAAGATAGAGACGATTCATCCCCTCCCTTATATACTTCACTGAATATACATGACAAGGTGTTGCACAACTGTTTGATGGATTCAGGGGAATCTCACAATTTTATGCCTAAGATTGTCATGGAAGAGCTCGGTCTGGAGATTACAAAAGCCTACCATGACCTATATTATTTCAACTCTAGGAAGGTCAAGTGCCTTGGGGTTATCAAATACTTGGTCATATCTCTGGTCCAGTTGCCAATGAAAAGTGTGATCATGTACATCATGGTAGCTGACATTCCCCCTAAGTTTGGGATGCTTATGTATAGATCTTGGATAAAACTACTAGGGGGACTTTGCAGATGGACCTCACCTATGGTACCATTCCGTTGTTTGGGGGTGAGCATAGGAGACTTTACAGGGAATTTCAGTTGGCCTACATTATTAGTGATGAAACAAACCCGACAAACCATCCTATATTTTCTCTTGACACAGATTTTGGAACTAGTTTGTTGGAACTCACCGATGCTCCTGAACCTCCTCTAGAAATAAAAAATTGGCCTATTAATTTTTGTGAGAATTCCCCTCCTATCACCTCTATGTGGAAAATGTTCTTCGATGGAGCCTCTTCTAAGGAAGGTGTTGGTGCTAGAGTGGTTCTAGTTTCGCTTTCTCAAGAGACTATAGCTCTGTCCTACAAGTTAGAATTTGAGGCTACCAATAATGTGCTAGAGTATGAAGCTCACGTCTTAGGTTTGAGGGCTGCAAAAGACATGGGAATTGAAGAGATATCACTATTTGGGGATGTTGAGTTAATTTTCCATCAAGTCAGAAATATTTACCAATCTAAGCACCCTAGGCTAAGAAGTTATAGAAATGAAGTGAGGGACCTTATTGACAATTTTTTCCTAGCTTTCAACATTTCATTTATTCCAAGAAAATAAAACATCATGGTTGATTCTCTGGTTGTTTCAACAAGCAATTTCAGAGTCCCATTGCCACCAAATCTCAGGTATGACGTAGAAGTAAATTATAGACCCTTTATACCTGATAATGTCAAGAATTGGAAAGTATTTGAGGATGATGTTGAGATCAAAACATTCCTTGAGACTATTGATGAGTTTTCTACACTACATATTGATCAAGATCAAGATTCTGAAAGTAATCCTCATGTTGATGTTTTCCTGAACAAAATCGCTAATCACCATATTGTTCAGTTGCCTAGCAATCGCATTCCGAAGGGAATAGTTCCTTTGGAGAGACTATTTGACAGAAATCATGTGGAAGTGAAAGTTAAGGGATCGGTTGATGATGCGGATGTAACTGAATGCAACATTGGTATAGAGAAATATCCAAAATTTGTCAAATTGTCAAGCAGTATATCAAGGGAAAAAAGGGTGGAATATGTTGAGCTATTAAAGGAGTTTGTTGATGTGTTTGCTTGGACATATGGATATCTCAGAACATACAATACAAGCATCATTAGCATAATATCCCATTGAAGGAAGAGGCCAAACCATTTAGGAATAAGCTGAGGCAGATCAACCCCATGTTGTTGCCTATCATGGAGAAAGAGGTAAAGAATATTTTGGATGATCATATTATCATTCCTTTAAGGTATTATGAATGGGTGGCTAAGTTGGTCCTAGCAAAAAAGAAGAGTGGAGAAATCAGACTTTGTGTCGATTTCAGAAACCTAAACAAAATCTCCAGGAAGGACAACTACCCCTTGCCCACAATGGAGCACATATTACATAGGGTAACATGTGCATCCAGGATGTCTATGATTGATGGCATTTTTGGATACAATCAGATTTTTGTCTTACCTGAGGACAGAGAAAAGACAGATTTCACCACTCCATGGGGTACATTCATGTATGCCAAGATGCCCTTTGGATTGATGAAAGTAGGAGAAACTTTCCAGTGAGCTATGGACATCGCCTTCACTAGGGAAAGGGATAAATTTGTAGTCATTTATCTGGATGACATTACAGTTTTCTCCAAGACTGGTAAAGAACATTGTCATCATCTGAGAATGGTCTTCCAAAAATGCAAAAATAATGGTCTCTCCATGAATCCCAATAAGTCGTTCTTCGCTATGGAGGGAAATTTATTGGGGCACATAGTATCAACTGAGGGAGTAAGGATTGATCCCAACAGGGTGGAAGCCATCCAAACCTTAGCACTTCCTAGATACAAGAAAGAAGTTCAGTCTTTCTTGGGGAAGATTAATTTCCTGAGAAGGTTTGTTTCTAATTTTGATGAACTTGTGAAGAACATTACAATCGTGTTGAGGAAAGGAAACGAAATAAAATGGACCGCTAGATCTCATAATTACTTTTATCAAATAAATAAGGCTATGATCGAAGCACCTATCCTCATATGTCCTGATTACTCCAAATATTTTATGATTTTCTCCTTTGCTTCATTTGACACAATGGCAGTTGTTTTGTTGTAAAATAATGATGAAGGGTTTGAACAACCCATTTCCTTTTTCAATATGGCACTCAGAGATGCGGAGCTGAAATATGATATCATGGAAAAACAAGCCTATGCTCTGGTTAAGGCCTATGCTCTGGTTAAGGCCCTCAAATCCTTCAAGGTATATGTTTTTCATTCAAAGTTCATTGCTTATGTCCCTTCATCTTTTGTGAAGGAGATTCTCATTCAGCCTGACATAGATGGGAGAAGGAGAAAATAGATTGCTAAAATCCTTGAATTCGACTTCGAGATAAGGCCCACTAAACTGGTTTAGGGTCAAGGTTTAGCCAGGTTGTTGGCTGAATCTAATTGCAAATCCTTGGGGATAAATTTTATCAACACTTTCTTAAGAAACCAGTAGGTTGAGTTGTCTGATACAAGTTCTCAAGACAACCCTCCATTAACAGAATGTTCTTGGTACAGGGACATCATTTTCTTCCTACAGAAGTTACAGCCTCCTGATGGCATGGAAAAAATCAAAGTAAGAGATTTAAATCTCAGATCAATTAAATATCTCCTCATTGATCAAGTTTTATATTGGAAAGATCCTTTAGGGGTGTTGTTCATATGTTTAGACCCACAGGAAGCCCAAAAAATCATGTCTGGTTTTCATGATAGTTTGTGTGGGGGGAATCACTTCTGAATAACCACAGCCTACAAGATTCTTAGAGCCAGTTATTTCTAGCCTAGCATATTCATTGATGTTTGTACTAAAATCAGGGCTTGCGTCAAGTGCCAGAAATTCTCATAAAAACAGCAGCTCAAGTCCTTGCCTTTGAAACCTGTGGTAGCTTCAGGACCCTTTCAGCAGTGGGGCCTAGAATTTATTAGGGAGATTCATCGTTCTTCAAGAGGTCATCATAGGTGGATATTAACTGCAATAGACTACTTCACCAAATGGATAGAATCTATCCCCACACGGATTTCTTCTCACAAATTAATCATTCGTTTTCTAGAAGATATCATGGCAAGGTTTGGTTGTTTGAATAGAATCATCATTGATAATGATGCATATTTCAAAGTTGAACCATTGATGAAGTTTTGTGAGCAGTTCAGTATTTCATTTATTCACTCAACCCCTTATTACCCCCAAGGGAATGAATTGGCAGAATCCTCTAACAAAATACTTATAAAGATTATCAAAAGACCTCTAGAGGACAACAAGAAAGCATGGGATTCAAAGCTCAAATTTTCTCTATGGGATAATAGAGTGACAACAAAGAGGTCTCTTGGTGTCTCTCCTTTTCATCTTGTGTATGGACTTGAGGCTACATTTCCTTCTTAGCTCGCCTTGCCTGTGGAAAAATTATTTCAGGACTTCCAAGGAGAGCCTTATCCTATGATCAGAAGAATACAACAACTGGTAGAAGTGCAGCAAACTAGAGAGAATGTGATGGACAAAGCGCATGAACATCAATAGAAGATCAAGCAATATTTTGAATGAAAGAACAGTAGAGGGGATTTCTAGCTGGGAGATCTATTACTCAAATGGGATGCACCCAAACAAGACAAGGGAGGGAAAACATGGTAAATTTGAAGCCCTCTAGATTGGACCCTTCAAAGTTTATGAGGTATTTCCAAATAATACTTACAGGTTGCAGAATTTGGAGGTTGATGAAGTTTTTGGTGGCTCTGTTAATGCGAATTTTCTGGAAAAAAAAATTGTTTGAGCCATGAGTGGCTCCTTCATGCCATTGTAAATATCATTTTCCCTCTGTTTTAAATAGTTGACTCCACAACCCAACAGTAAGGTGACTAAAGCTGAAGTTATTAGAGCCTCGCAAGGAGGTCTCTATCCCCCATGGAGCCTAATGTTATCACACATCTTTGTAAAGGGGGATTTTTGTTTCCCTTAGAAAATTACACGTCCAGACGGCTTTCATGACATTTGTGCCAGATCCTTGTCAACATCTGACACAGATCCATATGGCCAAAGAGCAAGGAGAGGCCGCCACATGTTCTAGGTGTTGAGTTGACTCAGGCCTTGTCCTCATCCCGATGCAGACAGTTAATGAAGTCAGGGAAGGTGGTTGAAATATCGTCTGCCCCCCATAAATGGAAATCTCAAAAAGGACTGACAGACTTCTCGAGATCACATCTGACAGGAAATTGCATGGCCAGTCTAACAAAAGATTACATGCACAGTGTACTAGAAGATCACGTGCACGTTCAATCTGACAAGGAGCTCACCCACTCAAAGATTTGACAGTAGTGGTGATTTTTTCTGAGTATATGTAGGTAGTTTTGTTATTTTTTTATGGTCAATGGTTGAGCTAAGCTCCTGCATTGTAAAGTTTTTATAAAGCATGTTGGTTATATGGTTATGTAATTCGATCTGAGACTACTAGTTTAATGAAAGTCAGCTTCATGTTTCCATGCATGATTGCCTATGATATTGAATGTTCATGATTGAAGGATTCACATGGATGTTTATAACTGAGTTGTAATGGATGTTGGATTATATCTTGGTTATAGTGTTTTTCAGTCTCCTAAACTCTAAATCCAAGAAGATCTTGTTTTCTAAGTTTTTCCTCCTTGGGTTGTTGGAAGACCTTATAATTTTCTCCTCAATTTCTTCCTCCTTCTCACCCTTACTACAACTTACTGACTAAAGTTGAATCGATACCTCATTTGCGGGTGCATGCTGGTCTAGTTTTTTGAGTTAAAATAATATTATATTGAGACTGCGCCCATTCGACCCCCTTTAAAATTATTCATTGTGACATATAAACTAATGGGTACTGGGCTTACCTCTGCTGCAATCTAGAGGTTACTTCTGGTGCTAAAAATTCCTTTAGCTCAGTTCTGAGACATATAGGGTTTCAGGCGAGTGCCATTCACCCATCCTGGTCACATCATACCATCTAGTTGGACAAGTCTAACTTCTCTAGAGGGTCGGATCTTCGCAGCTATAAATGGTCCCAACCAATGCATGTGCAAATTTCATGGATGCTTATGGTACCGACTGTCATGGAGTAGGACCTTGTCTCCTTGCGCAAATATTTTATTCTTAATGTGTCTTTCATGCCAAGATTTTTTCCTTTCTTTTTCAACTGACTGATGGAAGTCTACTAAAAACCTAGTCTCTTCAGGTTCTTGTAACTCCATGAGTCTATGTGCAACTAATTCTTCCTCCGACATCTGTTTGATCTGTGCAATGTACAAACTTGGAGTAATGAATTTTGCAGGCACCGCAACATCTTTTCCATAAACTAGCTTAAATGAAGTATACTTGTGGAGTTTCTTTGTGGTTGTCCTGTAAGCCCATAGTACTACTGGAAATCTGTCATCCCAATCTTCCTTGTTTGCGCAACATACCTTCGTTAACCCTCTCTCCAGAATCTTGTTAAATGCCTCTATTTTTCCATTGGATTGCAGGTGGTAGGGTCTACTTGTATCATGTTGGATCAAGAACTCTATTGTAAGATTTGATATGGTACTACTGATAAAATTATCTCCCTGATCACTGATCAGACTCCTAGGACATCCAAAATAAGTGATAATATTTTCAAAAATGAAGCTAGCAGCAGTATCGGTTGAACAATTTTGAATAGTTATTGCCTCAGCCCAATGTGTAAGGTAGTCAGTTGCGATAATAATGTACCTAGACTTTGAACACTTAGTTGTGGGGTTTATCGGCCTAATGAAGTAAACTACCCACTTCTCAAATGCTTGTAAGGCTCGAACTGGTTGAAGTAGAAATTCATCTCATCATGATGGCTTACCCACTCTTTGACAAAAATCACATGATATAGAATATACCTTTTCATCCTTGAAGAGCGTGGCCCACCATAGTCCATCTTGGAGGAATTTCTGCACAGTGGCCTTTCCTCCCACATGACCTCCCGCAACTCAAATATGGCACTCCCACAGTATATCCTTTCTTTCATGATCTAAGACACATCTCTTGAGGATACTATCTAGTCCCAATTTATAGAATTTCCCTGCAATCAATTGATAGTCCATTGCTTTAACCACCATATGGCACTTCTGGGTTGGGGAGTATGTTTCTAGGAAGGCTCATGTACTTAAAAAGATTGTTATGTATTTCAGGTATTTTGGTATGGCCTCAAATCAGAACAGGTCTACATCTGGGAGATGATCATCGAATGCTCTGCCACTTTCCCCTCACTCTAATCTAGACACATGATCAGGCCCTATGTTACATCTTCCAGGCTTAATGATGAATTTAAAAGAAAAATCTTGAAACAATAGAAACCATCTACAAATTCTCCCTTCCAAAACATGTTTGTTAACTAGATATTTTAATGCAGAATGATCAGTAAAGAGATTAAAGTGAGAACCTAACAAATAATGTATAAACTTCTACAAAGCGTAAATCATAGCTAAAACCTCCCTTTCTATCGTTGTATAGTTTCACTCAACTTGTGACAACTTCCTGCTTGCAAAATAGATAGGTTGATCCATTTCTCCATCTCCTGGTTGCGCTAAGATGGATCCCAAGGCAATACTTGAAGCATCTACGTGGACGTGAAAGTTTTTTTCCCAATTTGGAAATATCATAATAGGTGTTGTGTTGAGAGTCTCCTTTAGGGTCTCAAACACCTTATCACATTCTGGGGTCCATTGGAACACTTTGACCTTGTTTAGTAGATTTTCCAGAGGTGTGGTGATATTTCCATATATTTTGATAAATCTACGATAGTACCCTGTGTGCCCGAGCATGGAGTGCAACTGCTTAGCACTCATAGGTGATAGCATGTTCATAATAACCGCAATGTTTGTTGGGTCTACCAGTACTCCCTCTCAGCATACTATGTGGCCTAACAAATTTCCATGTGGCACATAGAAGATAAACTTTCTGAGGTTCAACTGTATCTACAATTCTCAACATCTGTCAAACACCAGACGTAGTAGCGCTACATGTTCCTTGAGCAGTCTATATACCATCCAATCATCCATATAAACTTCTATAAACTTGTGAATAAATTCTCGGAAAGTTGCTATCACAATCCTGGAGAAAAATAAAGGGGTGTTCTTTAGGCCAAATGGCATCACATTGTATGCAAATGACCCCCATTTTGTTATGAATGTGGTCTTATTTTTGTCCTCTTGAAGCAATCCTTACTTGGTGATACCCCAAAAATCCATCTGTAAATGAGTAAGATTCTTTCCGCACAACCTGCTCTAGCACCTCATCAATAAAAGGTGTTGGAAAAGGGTCATGCACACAAGAAGAGTTAAGGATTATGTAGTCTACACAGACCCAAATATCCTCTCTACCTTTCTTTCTCTGGATGACTATTGGGCTGACCCATTCTGCTTCCTCCACTGCAAAAATAAGTCCAGCTTCCAGCATCTTGTCTATTTCCCTCTTAACCTTCTCTTTCACTCTGGGATTAAGGTAGTATGGTTTATGCCTCACAGGCTTATATCTTGGTTTTAATTCAATTTTCATCTCTCCCATAACTCCTTTAATCGGTTTTAACTCAAAAAATGTCTTGGGAACAAATCATCATATTGTCGCAACAAACTTTGAATTTCTTGACTAGTTTGCTCATCCCAATAATCTCCCACCATAGATATATTAGGTTTCTTTGTGGTCCCTATATTGACTTTGCACAACTTCAATGGGTGATTATAAGAACCATCAGTCTAACTGGGTATGATGTTTTGGATTTATCTGATCCCTATTGTCTCTTTAATGGCTAAGTTTCTCAATTCTTCTAACTCATATAGGATTTCCAAATCCTTCTCAATATTATAGCATTATGTAGGTCTCTTGTCCGATTTTAGGTGAAGATTAGTCTAAATTTTGCGGCTATGCCTTGCACATACCACTAGGTCTGATTTATGTTTACTATTGTCTGTAAAAAGAAATTCTTTGATTCTTTCCAGGACTACTTCAAGCTTAGGGTACTTACTTGTAAATGAGAAGTCCTTGCAAAAGTGATCTGCCAACGTTTGCGAGTTGTTGGTTTGTCTTCTGGTTTCTTCATGAATGAACAAAGATTTTGGGATTGAACCTAGTGAGTGGGGAAATAATTGAACCCAGAAGCGAGATGGTATTTCCACAACTTTCCACTGTGTCATGCATTGTTCAATATGTTATTTAGGATTAGACTCTTCATCGAACAGCTGCACAACCTAGAAATTCATCTGCATCTATGATTACAGTTGCTCCTTATCTTGAAATCTATATTTGATAGCCTTCTTCACATCGTCCCAATTTTCAAGTAAGTCTTTGTGATTGGCCCACCATCTGGCAGGGGTGTCTTGGAGGGATAAATCCAGTATTGAGATCCTTTCATCCTCCACTACCTTTTATTTCATGTTGAGCAGAAATTTGTCAAGTCCTGAGGTACCATCATATCTTAGGTGTTCTCTGACCTCAGTTCCAACCCATCTAGTTTCCTTAACAGTTGCACATCTTCTTGAAAATATTTCATATGAGCCTTGTTGCCAACTGTCAAATGTTAGTTCTGAATCTTCGTCCACTGATTGTATACTCCTCCAACTTATTGTCCATCAGCAATAGGATTTATGTAATCTTCTCTTGTTCCTATTGTTACAGCGTACAACTGATCCAAGTCTTCTCCCTCTATATTTTTGTTCGTTTGTTCCGTATATCGGGGGCCTACATACGGATCCAAGGGTTGAACTACTTTTATTTCGTCTACCTCAAATGTCATAGTATCCTTCTTTAGGTCAATCACTGCATAGTTTTCATAGGCCCAATCAATACCAAGTAGGGCAGGATAACGGTCCGTATCCCCCATGATTTCGATCACCTCAAAATAAGCTACAATCTTCACTACCGCAACATCTATTTCCACATTCTCCAGTCTTCCTATTGGGAAAATACAATATTGGTTATCCGTTCTTAGATGGATTGGGGAATATGTCAACTGGGGATTTCCTAAGGCTTCCCAAGTCTTTTTAGGTAGTATGTTAACATCATATCCTAGATCTACCATAACATCCTTAATCTCAAACTCGTCTAGCTAGGCTCCTATTTTAAACTATTTTCCAGTTCGTACTTTTCTTCTCTACACTCTTTGAGTACTCTTCTCAGGAATATTAGTCCTCATTCTTGCTTATGTGGGTTCTTCATTCCCTAAAACTAGGTATAGCGCATTGCTCAACTTTTCTATTAATTGGTCATTCCCAAGAATATCAGAAAATAACTGAAACCAAAGGTCAACTACATTTTGAGGTTTCTCTAGTTGTCTCATCGTGACTACAGGGTTTATGGGTGTAGGGGGTGAATAAGAGAATTGCGCAATCTTAGGGTAAACAATAGGCTGAGGGGGTTTCTCTTGCATCTCAGGGCTAGGGATATTCTAAAATACTTCTATGGAATTTTTAAAGAACAACTTTGTTTCAAAGGATCATACGTGTCTTCCTTAGGCATTGCTTTCTGGATTTGAGGTAAATTATCAACATCAGCTCCATTTGTTTCCCCTCCTTGAGTGACAATATTAAGGTTGGGCAGTTTTCCTCTAATAAATCTCTTGATTTCTGAACTGATGAGGTTAGTTCCTCATTGACATACTCGATATTCCCATTTTTCAATTAGTTTTGGGAAGTCTTCAGTTGTGCTCCCATTGGTTCTGTAGTGAGAGCACCATGTCCACCTCGGATGAGGACTATCTCCAGCCATATGACCATGTTCATCACAGTTGTAGAATCTACTTGTTCCTTTTCCCTTGTTTCTTACTCCTCCAAAGTCTCCTTCGGATCCACCTCCTCGACCTCTTTCCAATCCCTGAGGGGTTTCATTCACCCTGAATGTTGTTCGATCAGACCTGTCTGCAAGTGAATCCAACGCTCTACACTGATTGGTAGTATGTGTGGTAGATGCACAAAAATCACAATGTACAGTATTTGGTACTGTTGAATACTTCTTAATAATGGGGCATTGTCTTGGCTCATGCCCATGGATTCGAAAAATCTCGAAATACTCTACTATTGGTGTTGCGTGGCTACCTGGGAAAGCATGATATGAGGTGGGATTATGGAATGGTAAATTCACAGATACTTGAGAAACTCCTCCCTTGGGTCCTGGTGAAGGTCCCATCGGATTCTGAGGAGGTCCCATTCCCCTCATTCGTGGACATTTGTTCACCAGATGTCCTTCTGTGTAACATCTGGTACACCATACCTATGGTCATCCAGGTCTAGATATCGTCAATTCTTAAATATTTTATGTAAGCACTGATATTTTCCCTTGAAGTCACATTAAATTTACATCTACTGGGGGTCTGGTCACTTTCAGGCTCCCGGATACCCTTCCATGGCTTCAATCTTCATTGATTTCTCTAAGGCATCTGTCAAAGTGGCTATTTGTTGTTGCATTAATGGAATCCATGCCAGAGGTAGCAATCCATGAATATATCATTCTCTTGTATATTCCTCATGGATTGGATGTGCTAACCACCCTATTGCATCTTTAAACTTCAGGCTATATTCCCAGGTTGATTCACCTTCCCCTTGTTGAATCTCGCACAACTCAGATAGAGCTTGTTGTTCTGACTAAGGTAGCTTAAACTCTGTTATGAACCTTGTCCGTACTTGGTCAACTGTGAACACTTGACCTTGCATTCCTGGCACTCCTAGGGAAATAACCTTCATGTACCATTTGAGAGAACGACCTCTCAAGGTAGTGTGGATCTCAACCAATCTATTCGCATATGGAGTCCCTTTGGACCTCCAGATTGCTTCACACAAAAACCAATGTTTCTCAACATATTTGTCTCCTTTACCCCATAATTCTAGGTATCGAACAATCGAACCTCCCACATTACCATCCATTTTTTATCTTGTTGCTAATATAAAAATGAAACCTAACGGTCCTGGTTGCGACCTACCAGGGGATCCCAATATCCTCCCTTTACTCGCACTTCCTGATTGTGACTGACTAACTAGCTATACTAGAATAGACTTAGCATAAGAAGGTAGTATCTAATTTACCACTTGTATAGAAGACACTTGGGGTATAGGTGATTCGAGGTTGGCGCTACTGGCTTCGGGGCAGGTTTCTTTGATCTGGGGGGTCTCATTATCTTCCTCTGGAGTGGTCTCTTCATCTGCATTCTCGATATTTCCTGGCATCGGGGTTGAATCTTCTCTTTCCTCTTCAAGATCCATGTCGCCTTCCTTCTCCCTTACTTCTACACCTTCTCTTTCTTGTCCACCCTCCTGGGGACTTCTTTCTCTCTGCGCTTCTCTCTCACTTAATCTTTGACTGTCCAGTTTTTCCTGTCTTCACATCTTCCGCAGCTCTTCCATCTTTCCTTCCTCTACTTCTCCTGGTCCGACTTCTTTCCACAACTTCTTGGACTGTTTTGATGTTTTCTTTATCTTACCGCTCCACCACTTCTCAACTATGGCATCTCTTTTCAAGGCTCGCTCATCTCTTGAGTCCATTTCTTGTTGTCCCCCCCCCCCCACCCACCCACACTCATTTTTCAAAGAACCCTCTCCCCTCTCTTAGTCCATGACTCCACTGTAAGTTTTAAACCTGTGAAGTAAAGCAATCCATATAGATTCTTAATAAAAACATAATTTAATCAATGGCTCATACACATAGTACACAAAGGTTTATACCGGAACAACTCAATCGTGGAAAACCTCTCTTATATTCATTATATCGAATTTCACCATTCACCATACAATATATACAATGTTTTTAGGTATTTCGTAGATACCAAAACCCTAATCCCTTAATTCGGGATTAATTTAGAAAACCGCTAAAAATAGAAAAATCCGCTAAAAATAGCAAAAACCGCCCAAAAACAAATTTGGGGCACTGCCCCGAATGCTACGCATAACCAGGGGGGGCATACCTGGCCCCCCCTGGGACCCTCCTAGGAAGTACCCGGTGCACACGACATGAAGAGAATTACTAGAGGGATCGTTAGACGCAGTTGTTGAATCTGACATGCCCACACACACACATGCGAAGAATATAACACATACCCAACATTCTCCCACTTATTGTTTTATTTGCATCCAGGGGTCCACGGGATTATATAATCAACAATCCAGGGCAAAAATGCCCATTGTTACTCTACACCAAGAGAATTTTTTTGTGCTCGCAGACTTTTTCAATGAATCTACAACATTCTTCAAAGTGTCAACCTTTTCCAGCAACACCTTCTTTTCCTCAACCATGTCTCTCACAAAGTGATATTAAAAATCAATATGCTTTGTCTTTGAATGATAAGGTGCGTTCTTTGCCAGGAATATTTCACTCTGGCTATCACAATCTAATCTCATTGCTTGTTGTACGAACCCAATACCTGAAGAAAATCTCTGTAACCATATTTCTTCCTTGATTGCATGAGTGGCTGCCATGTATTTAGCTTCAGTAGTTGAGAGTGCCACTATAGCCTGTATTTTGTTAGGGTCCTATCCCACACATAGGTAGATCAATATATTCGGATGTAATAAAGGTCAATATTAATAAGGCCTTTCAATAAAATAGAATAAGGCGGATGTAAGAAGACCTAATAGAAGCTTCCGCTTCTAGAAGGATCTTCCTCTAGATGCTTCTCTTGATAGACATATTTAGTATAAATAAGGGTCGAGGGTATGAAAACCCTAGCTTTGAGATTATTGTAACAGAGAATTTCTCGACTGGAGGTTTCCCCCTCGAAGAGGCCCGTGAACATTGCTTTCTGAATCAAAGTGTTATTTATGTTGTTGTTCTTATATCATTTATGTGTTATTGTGGAGATTATGCTGGTTATATTACTGTTATTCTGCCATTTCTAGCATTTTATTTATGTTCTGCATAATTTTTATATCTAGTATCTTGCAAGTGGTATCAGAGCACTTTCCTTGGCAGAAATTGTGGGAATTTGTTTTTCAGGGTAGAGACGTATTCCGACGTCTTTAAGCCACAAAGATCTGTCATTACGCGCATAAACCCGCGGTTGAGGAATTCATACATGCAGGAAATACAAGTGGTTCGTAAGCGCACATTTGTTGGCCACCCTTGTAACCCCTGTTGATACCCCTTCGAGTGGTAGCGCATTAGACAGCACCTGTGTATGGATCAGCCTATATTTCCTGAATCCCTCTTTAGATAAACCTATCGATTGTCGAACTTCTATAGTATCATCGAGAACAACACTCGGGAAGATACTCTCTAGTACCTGGGTAGTCGGGTAGTACGGTTAAGGGTACGATCTATCCTCCTTAGTTAGTGCCCTGAGATATTGGGCCGAGTACTATTGTTGGACCCCACACGTATATCAGAGAGCTATAACACAAAGAAAACCCTTGTCTGTAGAACTCTTGAATACCTAACCCTTGGGGAACAGAAACATAAACAAATTAAAACAGACAAGATCTATTGTCGTGCAATTGTGTTCGGGTTGCCAAGTAAATACGCATTTCTTTTTGGTTAAGCATTTGGGGATTTCATCACTGCAGTATTCTTCAAACCAGAGCATAACTCCGTAAAAAAAAAAAAAAAAG
>SNQJ01S0022558.1:67091-81143 GCA_010110895.2 Picea sitchensis
CCTACAGACACTCTCCACCCAACCACCACGGGTACCCCTCAGTACTTCAATATATGGTTTATGTCGAGTGAACCCTCCCCATCTCCTAGCATTGTTCCCCCTGCTTCTCCATTAGGGGGCAACCACACTGTCACCGAGACCACTCCTCACGACCCCTTGTATTCCCGATGTTTCCAATGCGACGAGGAAATACTGGAAGAGCTAAACCACCCAGACTCTCCCTGGGATGTGCTACATCACCGTGCACTCTTCTCTCCACAGGAAGCCCCCATGCCTCCTAACCAAAACCCCATTTACGCGATCGAAGCCAAAGATTTTATCCCATCAGGGCCTATCGATTGGTTCAACAATCCCATTCCTGCCCCTGATGCTTTTGAAGAAGGTAATATGGCCAACATTTCCCCCACCATCAAAATCAACATTTCCATTAAAAATGGCATCCTCGAAGAAATCACCATTGGAGCTGCTTGCACTCCTAAGGAAATCGCCGCATATAAATCCCTCTTCCAGGAATATAGGGATATTTTTGCCTGGTCATACACAGAAATGCCTGGACTCGATCCCTCTATTGTCGAACATCGCATCGACACCTGGCCCGACATCACACCAGTTTGCCAAAAACAATGACCGCTACAGCCATCCAAAGCCGCAGCTATCAAAGCTGAAATTGACAAATTACGCACTGCTGGGTTTATTTACCCCATTGCTTATACCTCATGGGTCTCCAACCCTATTTCCGTTGACAAAAGATAGGGCACTCTCCGCGTTTGCACAAAATTTTGCGATCTCAATAACGCATGTCCCAAAGACAACTTTCCAACGCCTTTCATCGATCAAATTATCAACGACTGCGCCGACCACGAGGCTCTCTCCTTTATGGACGAATTCTCTGGCTATAACCAAATTCAAATTCACCCAGCCGATCAGTATAAAACTGCATTTACTACCCCGTGGGGTACTTTTTCATATCGTGTCATGCATTTCGGCATAAAGAATGCCGACGCAACTTTCCAGCGGGCGATGACATACATCTTTCATGATCTGGCTAATATCATCCTTGCCTACTTGGACGACCTCACAACTCGATCCAAGAAACTCACCCAACATCTCGATGATTTACGAATCATCTTTCAACGGTGTCATCAGTACAACATCTGCTTGAATCCTCTCAAGTGTGTGTTCTGTGTCACCGCAGGGCGCCTCCTCAATTTTATTGTTTCCCAAAGAGGTATTACCGTGGACCCCCTCAAAGTCCAAGCTATCACCAAACTTCCACCTCCCCGGAATTTACGGCAACTTCAGAGTTTACAGGGAAAAGCTAACTTTCTTAGACGCTTTGTCCCAGATTACGCCATACGCGCACACGGTTTCCTCCGCTTACTACGTCACGACATCCCTTTTCACTGGGATGACCATGCCCAACAGTCCTTTGATGATCTTAAAGAAGCTCTTTCAAACGCTCCTTTAATTAGTGCACCTGACTATAATCACGACTATATCCTCTAGGTATCATCATCAGCTGTATCAGTAGCCGGTGTCCTCGTCCAGCTCGGAGATGACAATCGTGAACACGTCATTTATTACGTTAGTAAAAACCTGTCAGGGCCACCCTTGAAGTATAAACACGAAGAGAAACTTGCTCTTGCAGTTGTCCTCGCAGTCCAGAAACTGCGCCATTACATTCTACTTCGCACCACAAAGGTCATCGCAGATTCCAACCCTATGCAATACTTTCTCAGCCACCGGCAAGTTAACGACAAATTCACTCGATGGATCGTTATCCTTCAGTAGTACGACCTCAAGTTCTCAACACCTAAGAGTAAGAAGGCCCTCGTTCTCGCCGAACTTGTCACGACCCTCCCATCTAACACCACCAGCGCCCCCGTCAACACAGATTTTCCTGACGAACACCTCTTTTACATCACTTCGGATGATCCTTGGTATGGAGACCTCCTCGTCTACCTCCGAACTGAAAAGTTTGGTAACCACCTTTCACGCGATGATCGTCGACGTATTCGCCATCAGGCCCCCCGCTACCTTCTCATCGGAGAAATCCTATACCGAAGGGGCGTTGACACCATTCTTCATCGATGCCTGACTATTGATGAGTCTGATAGAGTCTTAAACGACTTCCACAACGACGCATGTGTAGGCCATCTTTCGGGTATATCCACTGCTCAAAAGATTATCCGAGCAGGTTACTTTTGGCCTACCTTGTTTCATGATTGCATTCATGCCGTGAAATGATGTGAGCAATGTCAGCTCTATACCAACAAAGCCTGAGCTCCCCCCGCTCTTCTTCACCCTGTCATTACTGCTGACCCTTTTTGTAAATGGGGCATCGATTTTATGACTTGTAATCCCCCCTCCAACAATGGCCACAAATACATCGTTGTTGCCGTTGATTACTTCACCAAATGGGCCGAAGCTATGCCCACTTTCAACAACACCGCTGACACTGCAGTGCATTTTTTCTTTAACCACGTCATATCCTGCTTTGGAGTACCCCTCCAACTCGTTTCAGATCATGGCAAACACTTTGAGAATGATATCTTCGTCGAACTCTCATCTCGGTTAGGCTTCTCTCACGAGTTTGCTTCACCATATTACCCTCAGTCTAACGGACAAGTCAAGGCCGTTAACAAAGTCCTCAAGACCATGTTATAGTGCACGGTTAATAAACATAAAACCAATTGGCATCATATGTTATTTTCTGCGGTATGGGATTATCAAACGGCTGTGAAGACCGCTACCAGTTTCACACCGTTCCATTTAGTCCATGGGGTCAAGGCAACTCTTCCCATTGAGTGCGAAATTCCCACCTTACGCACCGCAATTGAGCTATTACCTAACACTGCTGCAATGGAGGAGCGCTTGCTGAACTTGGAGTCTCTGGATGAATATCGTCGATCTTCCTTACAGAACAACGAGGCAACTAAAAAACGATCCAAGGCTACCTTTGATCGCCATGTCAACCTTCGATCATTCCGCGAAGGCGACCTCGTCCTGGCTTATGATATCTCTCATGATACCTTTGGCCATGACAAATTCGAATCACTTTGGCATGGCCCTTACATTATCCAACATTGCCTCACCAAAGGCGCATACATCCTGGCCTCCCCCGATGACCTCTCTCTCAAGGAACCCGTCAATGGGTTGTACCTCAAGAAATTTTATGCTTAAAAGTAGTCATACTACTTTAGGTTATTTCTTTTTCTAGCGTTTTTAATCTTTTTTTTTCCTCCCCTCCCGTCTAAACTATCCTTTGTGCTATTGACAGATGCTTCCTCCACCAGCCCACCACATCGGTTACGCCGACGGCGCCAGCCGTTGGACACAAAATCTCTCTTCGGCTTCTTGGGCTCTCTTCATCCCCTCACATGAAATGCTCCATTCAAGCGACATATGTTTGGGGTCAGCAACCAACAACCAAGCCGAATACACTGTTGTCATTGGCCTCCTGGCCGACGCCCAACATCATCATATTCGTCACCTTAGCGTCTTCCTCGACTCTCAACTCGTCGTTCTCCAGCTCAACAATGTGTACCATGTACGTGATCCGTGCCTCTTTCGAAAATACCTGTAGGTTAGGCTGTTATCACGACATTTTGATTCCATTACATTTACACATATTCCAAGACAATTGAATCAAATCATAGATACCCTAGCTAATATTGTGTTAGATTGACATATATCACATCAAGCTACACATACATAAACATATCACCAAACATGTCACAACATATATATAGAATGTACGTAATCAACTCATTAGAAAAAACATGTAGACAACATTAGGATCTCAAATATGTATACTCATATATATATAAAGGCCCATCAGGCCATCCGAATGTTTACATACAAAAATACATGTATCCGCAGGTCAATGCAGCACCTCGGTACAAAAAATGGGCTCACCATCCTACATACAACAAAAAAATATATACATGCACCACTCATGGTGCCTCTATCGCACCGCCACCTGCCCCTCCCTCAGGCGGTGGCGGCCCACCACCACCTACTCCAGGCGGTGGTGGTCCACCCCCTACAGGACCCTCCTGCCCTGACGATAGGCGTCCACTCGTCATAGCAGCAACCACTGCTGCTCGTCACACTATGGACTGCCATGGTGGTGGTACCCCCACACACTGCTCTAGGAAACTCTCGTCCTGGATGCTAGACCACATGCCCTCAGGTACCTCTTGTAAAACCGTCTCCAGACGATGGCGTATATCATCAAAATCCACTCCGGCCACCACCGGAGGAGCGTGTGATGGCCCCGCACCAGGGTCATCGAACCGGTGCCTCCTCGCTGCCCTCTTTGGCTCAGCTAGTCGCCCCGCAGCATCCTCCTTCCGACGTCTCTCCCCTCGCCACAGTCTCTTCGGCTCCCGACGAGCCGACACTCTCTGCAACTCTACCTTGTGCCCACGAGGTGCCACATCTGCACATACAAACAAACAACAGATAGTATCAACATCTATATCATAAACATATGGATGAATATCTCAAAAAATATGCAAACATACATATCTACATCATCAATCAACATACCTCGATGATCAAAAACGTCCCTAGGAGGTAGCACCATATCCGGATCATCCCGGAAGTCCACCCCGACATAGGGGTACCGCAAAATCACCTGCGGTATCTGCCGCCATATGTGTGCTGCCTCTGCCGAAAAGAAGTGGCGCCCTTCGCCACCACCATGGCGAAGCAATACAGTCGACCACCACCTCAACCACGGCTCTTGCACCCCAGGCACACTCAATAGGATCCTCGGGCACAACATCGACACCCTGTCTAGAAACCAGGCCACTAGGATGGACCCGAAAGCAAACTCCCCTGCACCAGTAGATCGACAGTGGTCCAATTGCGCCACCATCCGTGCATGCAGCGTCAACCCCCAAGCGAAACGCTCACCGGACAACACTCTCTCCAGCACTAGAAGATGGCCACCACTAATCCGCTGGGTCGCCAGTGACCCATATACCTGCACAATCATCGCTTCTATACAACGATGAGCCAGGGAATCTATCGCCGATATACTCACCACCGTCCCATACATAAAGTTCTGACCTGAACAATATATCCGCCCAATATCGGTGAGCAAAGTACCCCTAGGCAGCACCGGCTCCGCCGGTAGGGGCGTTCCCCGAAAGGGGAGCCCAGTCAAGAAATATACATCCTCCACCGCAGTGAAGGGGATCTAATCTCCTCGCACGAGGAAGCAGTGCAACTTCAGACTCCACATCTAGATCAGGAACTATAACAGATACTCTTGTGCCCGTATCAACGGGTACTCAAAGAAATTTAGCAACCCACAGGTTGCCAAAGTCGCACGCACACCAGGCTCCTCAATGGCCACGACGTCTCGCAACTGAGCCTAGTCTCGCTCTCGCCACCCCGCTGGCATCGTCACCACCATCCACCTACAGACAACACAGCGTCATATATCAGCTCACGAAACCATCACAGCATAAAAAAAGACTCATTTTTTACACTTCAACCTTGCCTCCTAGGCACAGTTTTATCACCCACAGGCGCGCACACATGCGCGCCTGTTCACTACACAGGTGCACATCAATGCACACCTGTTTTCTACACAGGTGCGCATCAATGCACACCTGTTCGCTTCACAGGCGTGCTTATTCACCATACAGGCACGCACAACTGTGCGCCTGTTCAAACCTACAGATGCGCACTTGTGCGCGCCTGTTCACCCCACAGGCGCGCCCTTAGAGCGCGCCTTAATTCCCCTCTACCGTGCCCCCATGCGCGTATAGCCGGTGGGCAGGTGCACACATATGTGTGCCTATCCCTGGATCGCCCGCGCATGTGGGGCCCATACTCCATAAATACCTCTGTACGGCCCTTTGTACAGCCCCTGCCCAAAAATTGAAAACCTATTTCTATGCAGGGTGATCAGACCACTAACCTGATACTCGCAGATCCTCAATCGGATGTGTCGTCCTCCCCGAATCTCACAATCTCCTTTGAAAGCTCCTCGTCCAGTCACTATTGCAGCAAGTACAAATGAGGTGGCAATGTGGGCCCTATAGCTATATATAGGCCTTTTGCCAAAATTTCACTCACCATTCCAGGAGCCCACGGTGTCCATTTTTCAATCCATCTTCAGCCATGGGATCAACATCCCGTCAACTACATCATAGCAGTCCCTGAGTCACTTTTCATCCTGCGCCCCCGGGGCACCTTTTTTTCATACCATGGTCAGGTACGCATACACATAGTCACACTTATCAAATACATGCTCATATCTTTGATTCTCTTCAGATATTGTTCACTTTGGGTATTTGGTTTTCATGTGTGCATGTACTTGATCATCATCCATCGACACAACCCCTTCAGGTATATACTCATCACTGGCATGTAGTATTTCCCACTGTATCACATTTACATTTCCAGTCACACCCTCTGATATTAGCCTCTAGGATCCCCATTCCCGGCTCTGCAGTACCCACGCCTCCATTTGCATCTTCGGTACTGTTACCCGGTAGCATTCTTACCCACATGAGTTGTCCCATTCATAGCACCTTTTGCCACTTTTTGACACTCATGTTGTTTTTCATTACCCTTTAGGGACGGGAGTCCCGATAGTCTTTCATCATGTCGCAAATCAACCACATACTTCTTCTCCTCATTTTGCTAGCTTTCCCACATGGACTCCCAGATTATCTCTTTACGGTTCTATTTTTTTACCTACACCTCCGCAATATCATGAACCCTCCATTTCATCCACAATCAGTTTGCCCATCTGCGAACCTACCTTCATTTCACCTACCTCATACAGAAACTCACCAATGGGCCCCCCACCCTTCATCAGTTTTCCAAGCAAGTTATGCCCTACGTGGGCCACCCATATCACATTGGGGCACCCGTTTCTATATTTGTACATTTCTCCCCAAAATTATTCATTATTTATTGTACAAATGCCTTTATTTCCAGTCATTACGTTATCTTTTTTTCGTCACCTTTGGCGACTTGCTTCTTTCCTTTTGGCCAAACGCAACCCATGTCACCCTTGGTTGAAGCATTACTTATCATCTACCCTTTCCAACATCATCCATATCTTCAGAGTACCCCACAGGTCACTTACCTCTACCCTCTGAATTTGTTCACCTTGTCCCGCCTCTAGCACAACTTATCATTGGTCTTGTCGTCCCCCTGACACTCGACCTCGTTACATGGTTGCAGCCAATTTTTATCTCATACATACTCCAACCAAGGGCAGTATTGAGTCCTCCCACTTCTTGACTTCGTCCATGTACCTCTGCCACTTCCTCACATCAGTAGATTTCCCGAAGCCCTTTTCTTCTGGGAGTCGCATTCCCCTTTTGTCGACATCAACACAATTTTCCAGAAGAGGGATAGTATCTTGATTCTCATTATCCATTCAGTGAGAGATCTCAGATGTCACAGGGTGAAACACCATTTCTCCCTGCTGTCGTTGACCCCCATAACATTCGACGCCAACACTTTCTCATGTTACGGTGGGTCTTACTTTGTGACTATTGCAGTTAGTTCTTTCATTTGCCGAAGACCTCTGAACTTGACAAGGCTATCAATGCCCACATCATCACTGCTACTTATTACCGCGATCATTTCCTACTATTTAGAGTATGTTCCTTTGTCGAATTTCCCACATCTTCTGCCTTTTATCACCACCGCCCCCGAGGGCGCTGCAGTTGTCTACACCAACACTTCAGTCATCTTTTTTTTCAGAGTTACATGACACGAGCATGGGGCATGCCCGCCTCGTTTGTACATAGTTTTCTATTTTATACACCTCATGGAATATCGGGTCCTATCGGTTCCTTTTTTCTCCAACGGATCGCTCTGAACGATCCCACTATTTATCTATCTTGCAACAACATTCTCAGTAGAAGAAACATTGATGGATTTCGGCTATACATATGCTCCTAACCTCATCCATCAGGGGGCATCTATTATCACTGAAATTTTGTCTGCACATGGTTACAAGAACTTAGCATCGTCAAACAGTAATGAAATCATTCATGGCCCTGAATTAATATCACATCATTCAAAAAAGGTCAAAAACTATACAAAGTAGTGAAAAATTGAAGAGCGCTTTTCAGACATTGGGCGCGCACGCGCATGCGCAGAACATGAACGTGGAAATCGCACACAGGCACACGATGCACGATTGTTAGCACAAAAAGTCGCGCACCTGCTAAACGACGCATTTTTGAAAGTGGTCGGCCTCCCAACCACTTATGGTTCAGCTCCCAAGCCGATTTGACCCTCAAATCTGGGCTGGATCCGACTGGTGGGCTGGTCAAAGACCTAATAATTCCCTAAATTACCTCTTTTCACACTACAAAGCAGTTAAACAAAAGCCCAAAGCAATGCTATAAAAAGCCATGAATGCACCTCATTTTCTCAAGGAATTCAAAGTAATGTTATGATGCCTATATTGTTTTAAGGACTCCATCCTTGACAAGATCACATTGGCACCATTACATTGGGCAATCCACCTCACCATTGAGTGGATTTGCAAAGAGTTCTTTCATCACCATTTTCCATTTTCTTTGTTGTAAGAAGAGCCAACTAGTGAGGGTCCAAGAGCCTTCCCTTGGAGGAAGAAGGGACTCATAGTCCCCTTTCTTCTTGGTGCTTTGTTTTCCTCAATATATCAGCCTCAAACATTGGTGACATGGGTCTTTTTGTTCTTGTTATTTCTATGTCCCTATGCTTATGATTTCAGTTTTTATTGCATCTATTAGTTTAATTCTTAATCTTAGTTTTTGTTTTTCTTTCTCTAACTCTTTTCTATACAGCTGTCCTTCTCAGCAGACCCAACTGAGCTTGCAAGCACCTCTTATTTTCTCACCAAGGTGACAAAATAGGTGCAACACCTTTGTTGTTGAGGGTTTGGCTCAGTCTTGATAGATGAAGTTTATCTTGGGTCTGTGATAAACCTAGGTTTAGTGGGAGATTTTGTAGTGGTTATTCGAGTGTATAAAGAGGAATGGCGATCTCTTATAGAATCGAGATAGAGAAGTTCAACAATAAAAGAATTGAGCTATGGAAGCTCAATATGGAGGAACTTCTTGTAGACAAAGAACAATGGATCTTTATGGATCCTGGTACACAACCTACTGGTACGCAGCCTGCTGGCACACATACGACTGGTACACAACCTACTAGTACACCACCTACTGGTATGTCAAAGGAAGATTGGGAGAAGTTGGACATAAGAGCAAGGAGTAATATTTGACTCTTCTTGGAAGATTCAGTGTTGTTGAATGTCTCAGGAGAATCTACAGTCAAGGAACTATGGAATAACTTAGAGAATTTGTAACAATCAAAGTCCCTGGTAAACAAGTTGTTTCTTCGAAATAAGTTGTATCATCTTAGGATGGAATATGGAGATTCTGTGACAAAACATCTAAATTCATTTAATACTCTGGTAAGTCAACTTGTCTTTGTTAATATTATGATTGCATAAGAATATAAGTGTATTACTTTGTTATGTTCTTTGCTAGACTCTTGGGATAATCTGGTTGTAGCAATTGGTAGTACCACTCAATCTACATTGAAGTGTGAGGATGTAGTTTCATCCTTGTTATCTGAAGAGATGAGGCGAAAAAACATGGATATTCATAACACACATGATTTATTTGTAAGAGGTCATACCAAAGACATGAATCCTAGTAAGCCTCCAGGGGGAGGAGATCTAAATCTACAGGTAGATCTAAGTCTCGAAGAAAATCTTTGAGGAAATGCTAGAAATGTGGTAAAACAGGGCATTATAAGAAATATTGCAAGTCTAAGAAGGTTGAAAAACCAAAGGGATCAGATATTACCTCTTCCAGAGAGGCGAAAACCTCCACTGAAGAAGGAGGTGATGTTTACCTGGCATCTACAGGTACACATGCAGACTGTGATGTATGGTTGATCAAATCCGATGTGTCATACCATATGACTCCTCGTAGGGAGTGATTCTCTGAATATAAAAAATATGATGGTGTTGATGTATTCCTAGGAGATGACTCGACAACAAAAATCATGGGACGTGGAAGGGTTGAGTTGCTTCTAAAATATGGAAGTATTAGAACTCTCCCTTGGGTTCTGCACATTCCAAAACTATCCAAGAGCCTAATATCTGTAAGCAAGTTGGATGATGTAGGAGTGGATACTGTATTGGGAAAGGGAACTTGCAATATGGTATGAGGAGCAATGGTGTTGATGAGGGGAGTTCGGTGTGGAAATCTATACAAGTTGTTGGGAAGCACTTATACTAATGGGTGTAACAATTTTGTTGTCCCTGAGCAGAGAAATGAAGGAGAAAAGATGAATACTGTACCCTAAAGTAAGACCATGTTGTGGCATCAAAGATTGAGGCATATTGGAGAAAAGGGCCTTCAAACACTACACGATAAAGGTATGGTTGAAGGTATGTCTAATTTCACTCTGGATTTTGATTTCTGTGAACATTGCATATATGGTAAACAAAATCGAGTAATATTCCCATCTGGTGCTACAAGAACAAAATGGATCTTAGAGTTGATACACAATGATGTGTTTGGACCTGTTCTTGTTCCATCCCTAGGTAAATATGTGTATTATGTTTCATTCATAGATGATTTCTCAAGGAACACATTGATTTATTTTATTAGAAATAAATCTTAGGTATTTGATAAATTTAAAGAGTTTAAAGCCCTGGTAGAAAATAAGACAGAAAAGAAAATAAAGGTATTGAGAATAGATAATGGTGGAGAATTCTGCGGAAATGAATTCAAATAATTTTGTAAGAAGTGTGGTATAGAAAGTTAGAAGACTACTCCATACACTCCTCAATAGAATGGAGTTGCAGAAAGGATGAACATGACACTAATGGAAAAAACAAGGAGCATGCTCAGGGGTTCTGAGTTAGGATAGGAATTCTGGGTAGAGGTAGTGGGTACAACATGTTACCTGGTCAATCAATCACCTTCATCAGCGTTGGATGATAAAAATCCACATGAGGTATGGAATGAAAAGAAACCCTCTCTTCAACATCTTAGAGTGTTTGGTTGTGATGCTTTTGTACATGTTCCAAAGTAAAATAGGAGTAAGATGGATAAAAAGGCTGAAACGTGTATCTTTATTGGTTATAAAGATGCTGTGAAAGGTTATGAGCTTTGGAACCCAAATACCAAGAATATTGTTTACAATTGAGATGTGGAAACTGCTGCAGAATGGTAGCTGGTTCCCAAGTGGCATCTACTGGAGTCGTATATTTCCACTGGACTAGGACTTCCTTGATGGTTCTATGACGCTGGCGACACTCACCCTGGTCCAAAACTGCTTTGGGCTGTAGCCAAATGGATCCTTCTTCAGCTAACTCGGGAAGGTTGGTTTGAATTTGGCACCTAGTTCCAATCACCTTCTTTAAGCATGAAACATGAAAACTAGGATGTAGCTTCGAATGACTGGGCAGAGCTAACTGATAGGAAACTTGTCCCACACACTTGAGAACTGTATAAGGACCATTAAATTTGGGTTCTATCTTCTGACAATGCTCGGCCTTGAGGGAAGTTTGGTTGTATGGTTGCAGTTGCAAAAACACCTGATCCCCTTTTGCAAATTGACGTTCTGAGCGACCTTGATCTGCTTGTTGCTTCATGTGATTCTGTTCCATGACCAAGTTCTCTTTAAGGATACAAAGAATATCCTCTCAAACTGTAAGTGTTTGGTCAACCACCTAGACCTTCAAGGTACCCGGTAAGTATGAGAGAACTAAAGGTGGCTTCTGTCCATATACTTCTTCAAAAGGAGTCATGCGTGTAGCTGTATGGTAGGAAGTGTTGTACCACCATTCAGCTAGGGGTAACCATTGAGCCCACTAATGTTTCTTTTCAGAGGCAAAACACCTCAGATATGTTTCCAAACACTTGTTGACAACTTTTGTTTGATCATCAGTCTGGGGATGATAAGCTGTGTTGAGATGCAATTGGGTGCCCTGTAGCTTAAACAGTTCTTGCCAAAAATTGCTTGTGAAAGTTGGGTCACGATAAAAAACAATAGAGTGCGGCATGCCATGAAGCTTGAAGACCTGGTCCTTGAAAATTTGAGCCACCGTGGATGCAGTAAATGGGTGTTGAAGAGTGCAGAAATGAGCATACTTGGAAAGCCGATCCACAACCACCATTATGACTGATTTATTCCTTGATTTGGGTAAGCCGGTAATAAAGTCCATAGAGATATCCTTCCAAATAATAGGTGGAATCGGAAGTGGTTGTAGTGTGCCTATAGATTTGACTGTTTCTCCCTTGTTGCGTTGACACATTTCATATTCAGTGACAAAATTACGGATGTCCTATTTCATACCATCCCAGAAAAAATAACGTTTGACCCTGTCATAGGTTTTGGTGAACCATGAGTGCCCCGTTGTGGGTGTAGCATGAAGCTCAGAAAGTACCGTGGATTTAAGATTTGACTGTTTACTTAAATACAAACGACCTTTGTATCGAAGCTCATCCTAGAGCCAAGAGTACCCCGGGGGAGCTGGAGCATTGGTATGAAATTGCTGGATCAGATGCGAACTTTTGGGATCTTGTAGCCATTCCTGGTGCACAGCTTGGAGCCAATCGGGTACAATGAAGGAAAGAGAAAAAAGGGATCCTTCTACTTCATATTTTCTGGACAGTGCATCTGCCACTACATTGTCTTTTCCCTTCATGTAAATGATCTCATAATCATATCCAAAGAGCGTAGTCATCCATTTTTGTTTCTCTGGGGAGGAAATGCGTTGTTCCAGAAATTACTTGAGGCTTTGATGGTCGGTCTTAATTTGGAAGCATTGCCCCAAGAGATAAGGGCGCCACAGATCAATGGCATGCAAAATAGCCAACATTTCCTTTTCATAAATGGGTTTGCCCAGATTCCTTTCCGACAATTGCTTACTGGTGAAGGCCAAAGGTCGACCCTCTTTCATAAGGAAAGTGACGATTCCTTTCCCTGAGGCATCATATTCCAACACAAAGGTCTTTGTGAAATCAGGAAGGGCTAGAACCAGAGTGGTGCACATGGTCGTCTTCAAGGTTTGAAAATCTTGAGCAACGACTGGAGTCCAAGTGAAAGGGTTCTTTTTGAGGAGAGCAGTGAGAGGTGCTGCAATCTTTCTGTAGTTCTTAACAAACTTGCGATAATACCCTGTTAAGCCCAGAAATCCATGCAAGCTTTTGAGAGTCTTTGGGTGTGGCCATTCTTGCATAGCTTCAATATTTTTCGGATCCACCCTGACACCATCCTTGCCAAACAGATGAACCAAGTATTCTACTTCTGGGGCACCAAAAACACATTTAGAATGTTTCAGAAAAAGTTGGTGCTGAGAGAGTAGATGGAGAACTTGATCCACATGAGTAACATGGCCTGTCCAAGTTTTTCTATAGATGAGGATATCATCAAAGAAAACTAAGACAAAATGACAGAGAAAGGGATGGAAGACATGATTCATGAGGCTTTGGAAGGTGGAGGGGGCATTACACAAGCCAAAGGGCATGACCAAAAACTCATAGTAGCCCTCATGAGTTCTAAAGGCCATCTTGGGAATGTCTGCCTCTTTCATACGTATCTAGTGATAGCCTGAGTGAAGATCAAGTTTAGTAAAGAATTGGGCGCCACTCAATTCATCCAGGAGGTCATCAATGACAGGAATGGGAAATTTGTCTTTAATGGTCAGTTTGTTGAGGACACAGAAGTCAAGACACATTCTTTCTTTAGGACCATGACTACAGGAGAAGAGTAAGGGCTCATACTAGGGCGGATAACGCCTACATTAACAAGTTCCTGGACCATTTTCTCAATTTCATTTTTTTGTGAAAATGGGTGGCGATATGGACGGATATTGGGAGGAAGGCTTCTGAGTACAAGGGGAATGGAATGATCATGAACACTGCAGGAAGGAAGGAGTCCTTAGGGAGTGGAAAAGACCATTTCATGTTTAGAAAGGAGGGCTTGGAGGTCTTGCAGCACCGGGGGTGTCTCTGTTGCTTGTATGGCATGTAGTTGAGAAATGACACCAGA
>SNQJ01S0022559.1:25928-39724 GCA_010110895.2 Picea sitchensis
GTTGAGCTTGTAGTACATGTCTAGCTTTTGTACCCCAGCTCTGTCAGTGCATTTGGACGATCTGTCAAAAGAAGGTATGGTGAGTTTACCAACTTTCCGAATGAAATCTATGTTATGCCCCTCTTGTTGTTGATGTCCTCCTCTCTGAGGTTCTCTGGGATGGTTCATGCCCCTAAGTCCACAGTACTCGACCAGTGTCATGCCATGATGGAAGTCACGGCCCAACGCTGCATACTCCCTCTTGTACTCTGCAATGTCTTCCGCCTGAGTGGGCAACCTCTGTGCTAACGGTTGTTGTGTTACTACTGGTGGTGCCCTCTGAAAACTAGGGAACCATGGTCTGGGAATCCTACTCAAAGATGTGTATGTGCGAGTAGGTGTCTGGGGTCTACTACCTGCCCCCGAGTTCCCCTGTGCTGCATGTGGGGCTTATGTGCCCGGAATGTCCACCATAGCCAATCTCTCAGCCACCTGAGCCAAGGACTGAGACATAGTCCGCTGACTAGCTAACATATCACTGATAACCTGCATGAAGGTTGCCTCTGGTTCCATGGGGGCCTTACCAGTGCCCTCTGGCCTCTCATATCTATCTCCCCACATCCTCTTTGCCTTCTAGGTCACTCGCTGAACTCATCGACTTTAGTCACAAGTTGGTAGGACTAAAGCTCTGATACCACTGAAATATCCCTGGTCTCGATGATCGAGATATTTGCTACTGATCTATTATTTTGTCTTGCAGATCTGATACACTAGGGGTTTCTGGATGCGTTTTAGTTGTATGTTTGAGATCTTGATGGTTATTGCATGTGCATGTGGGTTATTGCATGTGCATGTTGGTTATTGCATGTGCATGTTGCATATTTATGGTTTAAACAGCATATAAAGGATGCATGCAGAAGCAAAGAACATCAACTACCCAATATCATGTATAATACGATTCGAGCATGGAAATACAATAGCCTACTGGAAATATAGAATATAAACGTCAGCCAGATCTCATGGATCAGTACTGGAATACAATCAAATAACATAAAAATACTCGTGATCAGAAGATCATAGCAGATCTGATGCATGCACGGATAGATCGGCGAATATATGCGATTCCGGCGAAGTACGGTAACCTCTACCAGCTGGAAAACTCGTCTAGAAGTTCAGACCATCGGAATACGCTGGAAATTGCTCCAAAAGAAGCACCCTGGCCTCTAGACTGAAATGGGTGAGTGTTGGATCTCGAATCTGGTCTTTAAGGCACTGGATCTGGACCCCTGGGGGGTTTGCACACCTCCTAGAGCACTGGATGCGCCCCAAAGGATTCCACCAATGGAATTTGCTGCTATATCGCTCAAAACAATTGTCTCGCCAAATAAGGAAATGGGTCGGAAGGATTTGTCCGGATCTGCTCTTAAACTCTACATGCAACACCAAATGTTTGTCCGAAAGAGTTGCGCCCTAAATGGCTGAATGAGTCGATCTGCAAGATTCCACCGTCAAAATCTGACGATAGATGGCTCAATAGAAGCGCCCTGGTTGGATCTCAAATGGGTTGGAAGGAAACTGCAATCTAGATACGGATCTCGTGCAGCTCTCCAAACCCTCAAACTGACTTGCGCCCTCACTGGCTGAGTTGCACACTCTGCAATGGATACTCCTGAAAAGTATAGTGAAATACCTGGATGGTATCTCCGATGGGCTAGGGTGTGTCTCTCAACACAAAAACCAATCAATGGTGGTGGTTTCCTCAAGAAATCCACAAAACAGTGAGGTCGGCTCTCCTCCTCCTCTGGGAACTCTCAACATCAAATCATAACAATGCATAATGAATTAGGTTGCTTTACCCTTCCTTTATAGCTTTCCAAAACCCTAATTTGTTGTTGACCTTTTCCCTCCAAGTCACTTTTACTTTATGTTATTATTCCTTGATTATATCACTTAATTAATTAATTAATCAACCATTTTGCCTGTAAAAAGTGATTTATCCATCCTAATGGCTTCTCCGGCCACTGAAAGTCACTTCTCATCATCTTATCCTGTAATGCTCTTCCTCTCGATTCAGATGAGCTATTACACTAAGAGGTTTCTCCAAGTAATATGCTCATTATGACCTTCTTAGTGAATTTAATTAAGATATGACCCATAATAACTCAAAATTACGGAAATCGTCGGAATGCAACGGAACCAAAGCCCAACTGTGCGGAATGGATCCTGATGATGAACGATACAAGTTGGGCCCAAATAAACCCCTCAATATCTCCTGAACTCTCTGTCACCCCTATCTGGCTACTCGGGTAGGCATAACACTCTGAAATGTTGTAATGTTATAATGTCCCAAAATGGGGACATTACAAAATGAACCAGTTGTTTTTGGTCGGACGCATGGTCGACTGTTATGATTTGGTGGAGTGTTGACAATGGTTTTTGTAATTGATCATAGTCACTGTATTTCTTTTATTATGGCAATTGATTCGATAGTTCAGCATGGTTTTATGGTTCATCGGGAATATGCCTCTTTGCTTTATGCGTTGGGTTGTGTGTTTCCTGCAGCATGATATAGATTGAAATAAGGGTTACTGTTACTGTGTGTTTTAATTGCCAATCGAGAGTATCGCAATTGTGATAGTTGTGGCGTGGTTGTCCATTGTGTATGTTATGTATATTGTGTGATCACACCATCAGAGATGGGCACGGGTTTTATAACAGTATGGTTTTGTTGCGATTTGATTGAATTAAGAAATGGAGTAGGCACACTATCGATGTTCCCTTGTATTGGATTGATACCTCAGCGTTGTTTGATGTTTAGATCTGGAGTAATTAGACATGTACAGTCGCAGAAATGCTCTTGTGTTTTGTTGAATGATCTATGTATCCTACAGCAACCTATAAGTTAAAGTGGTGACTGTTGTGCGTTTAAATGACAAGTCAGGGTTATTGCGATTTGATATATTGATGATTGTGTTTTGGTTGTCCACTGTGTATGGTCGATGAATATCATGCATTGTTTCAGAGATGGGCACGAGTTCTTTGACAGTATGGTCTCATTACAACTTAATTGTTAAAATGAATTGAGGAATGGAATCGGGTGCTATTTTTGTGTCTGTGTTTGATGAATGAAATAATTCATGGACAGTGGTTGGTGTTTTGATGTTGAACAGAGTAGAAATAAGTGACTGCGTGTTCACTTAGAAATTGTTTTAAAACATTAAGTGGACAAATGAGAAGAAACAAAACTCTTATACATGTTGTTGTGGAAGGCATATTGTCTTGTTTTGATGACATTGTGTTAAAGATTCAATTGCGAACAATGAGCAAGTTATTACGCATAATTGATTGAATTATACACAGTGATTGTTTAATTGATCACAGTGATTATTTGGTTGGTGTTGGATCTTTTGTGTTTGATACAAAATGGTTTTATGGATTATTTAATTAATTTTATGAACAATATCCGCTCTCTTTCCCTACCATTATTTCAATTTTCGCTAATTGCAATCCCCTCGGCTTCCCATATCCATTTTTCACTCCCTGTTCCTAAAATTTAATTATAGTTAAGAGAATTATGTATTGTAACAGTTTGAGATCGCAGTTTCTTGGATGGATTACAGTAACATGTTCCTTGGTTTACATTACAGTTGAGTGTGTGTTGTCTGTGAGCAGTAATCATGATTCTTTCCCCCCTCTTTTTAACATTTTTCGCTCAATACAAACCCCTCACGTATCCCAGGACCTTTTGTTCACCCCCTGCTCACTGACAACAGTTAAACAATTTGTATGGATTGGATTGCATGGGTTTGATACGTTGTTGAGCCAAAATCTATTTCATATTTTTAAGGAGTTGTCATGTATGGTTGTTAAAGGAACTATTTGCTAATCAATCATGCATGCAAGAATGAGTTTTTTCAGCCCAAGTAGCCATGGCAGAGGTAACCGAGGAAGAGGTAATTGGAACAAGGGCCCTAGAAGGCCTAGATTCTCCATTCACTTTGATGCTGACTCGCAAGAGTTGGGCTAGCTATTTCAGGTTGGGTTTTTCAATTGGATTGGGCAAGGAGTGGTACAACCTAGGCCTGAAAGGCCTCCCTGCCAAGCTCCACAAGCTCCTAGTATTCCCGTGCCCCCTCATGTCTCATTGCAACCCGGGGTTCTCGAAAACAACGGATGGCAAGAGATTGTCCACCTAGCAGTCTCCCAACATCGTGGCTGGCCCAATTTGTCTTTACCTGCTCCCCCGCCTATCAATCAGATTGTCCAAGTTGCACCTGTCCACTCACCAGTTCAATCCTCCCATGCTAGCAAAAGCTTGAAAACCGAGGCCCACCATGCCCCTGACAAAGGAAAAGCCATTGCTGCCCCTTCCTCACCCTCCAATGGCTTTGATAAATCTGTGTCCTCCCGGATGCATTTGAGGGACGATTGTTCTCATGTGATCAGCGAGATTAGGCCTAAAGGCTCAGCACAGCCAAAGGCAAATTCAGAGAGATCAAGGGGTGACAGCAGCAACAAGGGAAAGATTGCATCTCAGAGTGGAAAATATGGTTTTTCAGTTTTTATTTTATTTATTGTTGATGATAGTGGACTTCAAAAGTTTTGGATAACATGTTTTTTTTGGATATATGAGTACTATATTTTTTAAAATAATTTCAAATATCAGTGAGATAAATTGTCAAACATGAATGTGATGATGGGAGTCACAAGGAGGGATGTTTTGTTTAATTGACTAAGTTATGTTATGATTGTTAAGAGCTAAAAGGGAGTCACAAGGGGTCCCACCTACTAGTTATTATTTATTTAAAACCCTTATTATGATTTATTACTTTTCCCCCTAACTAAAAAGTTGGTTGAGTTTTAGTTAACTTAACTAATGAATTAGTTCAACTACTTCAACCAATTTTAATTTGCTTAAAAGCAAAAAAAAAGGGAGAAACAAAAGAGAATAGAAGGAGAAGCATACTAAGGTTTGCTCTTTGAGTTTGTGTTGAGATAATTCAATTTTCATTCATTCCTTAATTTATTCAAGGCCTAATTTTTTTTTATGATAGCAGGGTCTTATTGTAGAGAGCAAGATTCAGGGCTGAATTACATCATTCAGACACTTGTTTTTCAGAGGTGTTGATCTATCTTTGATAGTCTGTGTAGACTTGTCTGTTTGTGAATTAGCTTTCATGACTGACAAAGGCTATTGTGCAGAGTCGAGTGGGCAGCAATCTGTGGCAAGTTGATCCAGCCTTTAGAGTTCAGTTTTGATTTTCTATCAGAGGTCCTTTTGTATGTTTCATCGAGGACATCTAAGTTTGACTTTGGTCCAAAACTTCTTCACGATATTTTGTAAAGAGAATGACTCTTTGATGAATTGGAATGAAATAAAGGATTGTTTTATGTCTCATCTGCTTTGATTTCTGACTTGGTGTCTTTACTTCTGTCTCTACATTTATTTCAGCGACTGTTATATTCAGAAAATCACATAAACAATGAATTTTTCAGCAAGCTTATATTTATAAAAAGACTAGCCTAAACACTTGTAATTAATACTTGTAAGATAGGATATTAATTTTGATGGCTATAAACATAGGGTGATATTCCCCTCTATTTTGCTTTAGCCAAGCAGAATCTGAAAATGCTTGAGTAAGATCATTTCATATCTTTTCCTCAACACGGTCCTCATACATGATGCAAACAACCATTTCCCTGTCAATTGTTCAATGGAAACCAAACAACAGATTCCCCCCCTTCAAATCTTGCCCAAAAATAACACTGCTCACTCTACCTCAGAGCCCAAGCTCTGATACCATGTAAAAATTTAATGACAAAATCAGCGTGCACTATATTTTGTCATACACTTAGCAACCTAGAGCTAATTGTCATCTATGAACTCTAAAATGTATAAACTCATATTCAAAAAATATTATGAGCAGAAATACACATTGCTAAGTACTTTTGTAGCGGAATAAACACAATGAACAACAATCACACATCCGTGTAATACTCAAAAATTTAGGAATCCAGCCAAGGAAAACCCCAATGTGGGGAAACCCAAAGAGAGAGAGAGAGAGAGAGAGATTTTATTAGCTTTAACAAAGATATATCAGCAGCAAGATTACATTTTCCAGCAAGGGAGATCCACTTGCAGCACCCAACAGGCCCACTCATTTCTGCCTAGAGATCTGTGCCAAATCCGTATTGTTGTACGGCCTTCCTTTGCTGGACAACACCTCAAAAAACGTGGTAAACAACAGTTGTACGGACAGAACTGTATGATCCCTTCTGCAGCAAGAAACACTCCAAACAGCCTCGAAATTCATCCCCACAATCTGTCTCAAAATCCGAGCCCTCTTCCTTGTTGTACGGACTGTACGGATCCATACAGTACGGCCTCCTGACAACAATAAATATCAACCTCTTCTAAACAGAAAAATTCCTTGGGAAATGTGCCCAAGCTCTCTTGGGAAATGCACCCAGCTTGCTACCTTTTCCTCTCCTCCTCAAAGCTCTCTTGGAAATCTCTCAATCTCCTCTTTTCATTGTGTCTTGCACACTACCCAATGCAGTCTCTTATAATCCGAAAATGACCTTTCACCTTCCAAGTGTCTTTTCACCTTCCCCATCCCTAAATCCGAAGGCCAAGATCTAATCTTTCATTTACATGATCAAGGGACATGATTCATTCCCTCCAAAATAAATCACTTAAAATATTAAAGTACAATTTCACTTTATAACATAAGTGCACTTTATAAAATAAAGTCACTTTAATATTAGAAGGTACACTTCATTAAATAATAAAAAGTCACTTACATAAAAGAACCGCTTTATTACAACTTTATAAAAACCCATTACAAAGTCAAGTGTCTAGTAGTGCAAATATAAGGCTACTTCCGCATACAAGACAAACATGTTGAGTACCTCCCAAGATATAAAAGCTAACATTTCCATCGGCCATTTATAGAACATATATGATTAGGCAGTGGATCTTCAATAAGCTTTTGTCTCTTTTAGAATCGGTTCATGGATATTACAATAATTATTTTTTGTCTCTTTATGGGATCATTGATTGGATTTAGCTACTTTAATGGGAGATGACTCCCGATTTCTCACACTGATCATCCACAGAATACGTTCAGTGTATCAGAGTTCTCTTTGGTACAGATCCTCTAGATTCCTGTCAAAACAGGAAGTTTCAGTTTACAGTTCGTTAGCTCTTTAGCTCGGGAGGTACTCCGCATGTTTTGTTTTGTCTTGTATGCGGATGTTACCTTATGTTGACACTACTAGGCAGTTAACTTTGTAATGGGTTTTTATAAAGTTGTAAAGTGGTTATTTTATTCAAGTGATTTTTTAATAAAGTGTACCTTCTAATATTAAAGTGACTTTATTTCATAAAATGCACTTATGTAATAAAGTGAAATGTACTTTAATATTTTAAGTGATTTATTTTGGAGGGAATGAATCATGGCCCTTGATCTTGTAAAGGCAAGATTAGATCTTAGCCTTTCGATTTAGGGTTGGGGAAGGTGAAAAGACACTTTGGAGGGAAATGTCATTTTCATATTTATAAAAGAATGCATTGGGTAGTGTGCAAGATTAAGAGAAGGAGATCAAGAGAGAATTTTCGAGTAGGCTTGAGAGAGGAAAATTAGGGCGGCAAAGAGGGCACATTTCCCAAGAGAAAGTGGGCACAAATCCCAAGGGAACATCTATGTTTTAGTGCTGAGTTATTTTTTTGTTGTTGGAAGCCGTACTGTACGGATCTGTATGGTCCGTACAAAAAGGGAAAGAGGGAACGAAAATCGAGGCAGTTTTGGCACGATTTTCGACGCTTTATTGAGGGTTTTGCTTGTTGTTGTTGGTCCGTACTGAACAGTCCGTACAGCTGACTGTGTGCATGGATTTTGAGGTACAATTTTCTAGGAGGGTCGTACAACAATACGGACTAGGCACAAATTAGGAGGCAGAATTTTTAGGACTGTTTTTAGTGTGCTGTAAGTGAATTTCTCTTGCTGAAAATTGTCATTTTGCTGCTGATATGTATTTTCCTGAAGCTAAATAATAAGATCTCTCTCTCTCATTGGGTTTCCCCACATTGGAGTTTTCCTTGGCATTTGCCTAAATTTCTGAGTTATTCATGGGTGATTGAATGTTGTTCATTGTGTTTATTTCCACTACATAATTACTTAGCAATGTGTATTTTTGCTTATGGTAATTTCTAAATGTGGGTTTTAGACATTTCAGATTTCATGCAAGACAGTTATCTCTAGGTTGCTAAGTGTATGACAGAATATTAGCTTATTGATTTTTTCATTAAAAGAGCAATGAGATTTTTGGACAAGTTTGAAAGGGGAAATCTTGTGATTGTTTTCCTTGAGATGTGACAGGGAATATGGCTACATGTATTAGATTTGAGGATCAGTTGAATGGCATTTCCAACTATTTGCAGTGGAAAGTCCGGATGTCAGTTGTTCTCAACGAGAACAAGATTTGAAACTATGTTAGTTCTGTTGTTGTGGTTCCCACAGCAGATCCTGTTGCTTTGGATTTGCATGAGGTCAAGGAGGCCAAAGCTCAAAGGATTATTCTGGATGGGGTGAACGATCACCTTATCCCACACTTGGCTGAGAAGAAGACAGCCAAAGAGATGTGGGATGCACTTAAGAACTTATTTGAGGCGAAGAAATAAAATCGAAAGATGGCCTTGAAGGCTAAGCTGCATAATACCAAGATGGGTAAGGAGGAGAGTGTTTCTTTTTATCTTACCCGGGTAGCTCAAGTGAAAGATGAGTTGGCTACAGTTGGAGAGGTCATATCGGATTCAGAGTTGGTGAGGATAGCCTTGAAAGGCTTCACCAAGGAATGGGAAGTCTTCGTGAAGTGTGTGGTGGGTCGTGAGTATCTTCCAGATTGGAGCAGATTGTGGGATGATTTCACTCAGGAGGAGATCCGAGAAGGATCTCAGAGCAGTGGACAGAAGACAGATGGAGCTGATGAGAATGTTGCTCTTGTTGCAAAGAGAAAGAAGAAAGAAAGTTCCAGGAGGGACTTGAGTAAAGTCAGATGTTACTGTTGTAACCAGTTGAGGCACCTTGTTTCTCATTGTCCTGAGAGGAAGAAGAAGAAGGAACAGGAGGGGCCTGAGACAGCTGCTACAGCAGCCATGGAGGACTTTGCTTCCAAGTATGACACCGAATTTTCTTTGGTTACCCTAGTTTCCAGTGTCAGTAGCGGAGGATTTGGGGGTGATATCAGATGGATTGTGGATAGTGGAGCCTCTTGCCACATGACAGGAATCTGGCAAGTATTCCTAATGATCACAGAGACAGGTCCTGATCGACAGGTGGTAAATGAAGGTGGTATGGCGCGAGCTGTATGTGGAGTTGGAAGGGATAGAATCCAACTCGAGTATGGAGGATTCCTGGAGCTCGATGGAGTTCTCTTTGTTCCAGGGTTGAGGGTTAACTTGCTCTCAGTTTCAGCCTTGGACGATGTGGGATATTGTACATTGTTCAAGAGAGAACATGTCTTTATCTACAAGAAGGGAGTGGACCCAGTGGAACTACAGTTGATTGGTGATCGGGTGAACAGGTTGTATATGTTGCGAGGACAAGCTTTAGTGTATGATTCAGCGTCGGATGAGGAGCATGAGGAGGCTCCTGAGACTGCGGTGGTACCAAGCATTCAGTCTAGCATTCCAAGAGAAGAGAGTGAGTCTTTTCTGAGCACCGGCAGGAGGCTCAGCTAGTGTGGTTGAACCAATGCTCAAGGTGGAGTGGATTCTCCAAGGAGCTCAGGGTTCCAAATAGTTGTCAGAAGAAGATCTTCTAGTTCGAGTTCTGTGCAAGTGTTGAGGATGGTTCCAGGTTCAAAGGGAGCTCCTACTGCGCACAGTGTGATTAGACCAGATAATGGAGATGGCAGCGAGTACATCCCTCGCTAAGAGGGAGTGTTAGCTCTTTAGCTTGAGAGGTACTCTGCATGTTTTGTCTTGTATGCAGATGTTACCTTATGTTGACACTACTAGGCACTTAACTTTGTAATGGGTTTTTATAAAGTTGTAAAGTGGTTATTTTATTAAAGTGACTTTTTAATAAAGTGTACCTTCTAATATTAAAGTGACTTTATTTCATAAAGTGCACTTATGTAATAAAGTGAAATGTACTTTAATATTTTAAGTGATCTATTTTGGAGGGAATGCATCATGGCCCTTGATCTTGTAAAGGCCAGATTAGATCTTGGCCTTTGGATTTAGGGTTGGGGAAGGTGAAAAGACACTTTGAAGGGAAAATCATTTTCAGATTTAAGAATGCATTGGGTAGTGTGCAAGATTAAGAGAAGGAGATTGAAAGAGAATTTTCAAGTAGGCTTGAGAGAGGAAAATTAGGACAGCAAAAAGGGCACATTTCCCAAGAGAAAGTGGGCACAAATCCCAAGGGAACATCTTTGTTTTAGTGATGAGTTATTTTTCTGTTGTTGGAGGTCGTACTATATGGATCCGTACAGTCCATACAGTCCATACAGCAAGGGAAAGAGGGCACGAAAATCAAGGCAATTTTGGCACAGTTTTCGAGGCTGTATTGAGGGTTTTACTTGTTGTTGTTGGGCCATACAGAACAGTCCGTACAGCTGACTGTGTGCATGGATTTCAAGGTACAATTTTCTGGGAGGGTCGTACAACTGTACGGACTGGGCATAGATTACGAGGCAGAATTTTTGGGACTGTTTTTAGTGTGTTGTAAGTGGATTTTTCTTGATGGAAATTGTCATTTTGTTGCTGATATGTATTTTTATGAAGCTGAATAATAAGATCTCTCTCTCTCTCATTGGGGTTTTCCCTGGCATTTGCCTAAATTTCTGAGTTATTCATGGGTAATTGAATGTTGTTCATTGTGTTTATTTTTGCTGCATAATTACTTAGCAATGTGTATTTCTGATTATGGTAATTTTTGAATGTGGGTTTTAAACATTTCAGAGTTCATGCAAGACAGTGATCTCTAGGTTGCTAAGTGTATGACAAAATATTAGCTTGTTGATTTTTGTCATTAAAATTTACACAATTAATGTAAGGAGTTTCTTTTTTTGGGACCCCCTTTTTGTGGACTTTGTACACAGCCTCTGATGCTAGCTCTTTAGATGGCTATAAGCCCCTCAGCATGCATTCTTCAGAATGTAAATTTTATATATATTAATAAAATTTACGCTTTTAAGTTTTTTCCTCCGGAAAAAAAAAAATAATGTATGTGTGTGTGTGTGTGCATACACACACACACACACACACATATATATATATATACATATTTTTTTTTCCGAAGGCAATAGTCCATGAATGCTACAAGAAAAGAAGAAAATGAAAAATCTGTTCACCAAACAAAACAGAAAATTGTATACTGCAAACCAAGAGAAAAAAAAATCTTCTAACTTGTTAAGCAAACATAAAATAAATCTACTCACCAAATAGAAAAGAAATATGCTCTCAAAAACCACACACAATCTCCTTCTTGTTGTTGTAGGAAGCTCCTCTTGCTAATGAAAGTGTGAGGAATGAGTGAAGCAAGTGGTTTCTTATAGCAAAGGAAGGAGATTTAGTGTTTTGGTTTGCATCTAGAAGTTTCTTTTTTTAATTAAAACAAAAAGACAAAACATCATCTTTATTTTCTTTGGAGAAGGTAAAAAAAGCCTTAACTAAAACTTACTGGCAGTTTGGGGGCCCCACGGCCCCCTTTTTTTGCCTAATTCATCTTTAAAATCTGCCAAAACTCGGTCGTACAGGCACGGTACGATCGGGAAACATCGTCGGCCGTACCGTACGACGTTTCCCTTTCGAGAAACGTTGTACGGCACGGTCGGCAGCGTTTCCCGGCCATACCGTACCCGTTTCTGCATTTCGTACTGTATCAACTGAGGAAACATGGGGGGTAGGGGCGTTTCCTGCAACTTAGCCATGAACCCTAGCAACTTTCTCCAAGAGAACAAGTACAAAGAGAAAAGTATAATGATCGTGATTTGAAATGACTCTCTCCTTCCTCTATATATATGAGAGGTAAGGGAGGCCAACAATACATATGTCGGCATATCTCGTTACAAGCAACCTACAAAGACACGTGTAGGCTCACACATGTGGAACACTACACTCCAAGGGTACACATGTCAAGCTTAAAGGTGATGTCGTCCAGAAGAAAGGCTCCAAATGCAAGGGCATTCCACGAGGTGTGTCCAGCGCTCCTCCTTCAAACCTCCAATGACTCCAACAAACCTCCTAAGCCATGTACTCCACTGGGTCCACTCCAGTGCAACAAACCTCCTAAGCCATGTACTCCACTGGGTCCACTCCAGTGCAACAAACCTCCTAAGCCATGTACTTCACTGGGTTCACTACCCTCGCATGAACATTGTCGCAACCCAAGGATCCCCTAGTCAACTTCAAGACTCCATGCAAGCATCCAAGCTACCCCATGTTGTCTAGGGCTCAATACCCTCCTCCATGATTCAAAATGCTCCCTCTCTGATGGCATTCACTAAGCAAGCAACCATCTCCATGTGGCCATCATGTAGAACATAACCAAGTTGTCTGAAGATCTCCAATGCCCTAGGGAACAATATCATGCAACCACCCAATTGAGGTCAAGCAATCATTGGATAAGGCATATCCAATGTGTAAATCCATCACGAACTATCTTCCATGTGCAAATCCATCACGAATCATCAAGCTACCCCATGTTGTCTACGGCCATGTGCCCTCCTCCAAGATGTAAAATGCTCCCTCTAATGGCATTCTCCAAGCAAGCAACCATCTCCACATGTCCATCATGTAGAACATAACCAAGTTGTCTGATGATCTCCAATGCCCTAAGGAAGAATATCATGCAAGCACCCGATTGAGGTCAAGCAATCACTGAATAAGGCATCTCTAATGTGTAAATCCATCACAGACCATCAAGTAGCTTATCATAAACCATGTATCCCAAATCTCATGAAGCACGCCAAACATAGTGCAAACAATTTTGAAGTAAACCCCAAAAGCTAACAAGAATCCGCCCCAATTTCTTGAACTGGGCCTTTCTACAAAGCTAGCAAGAAACGTAATAGATGTGCAAAGCCTGTAAAATCCACGAAACAAATGTTAGCTTACCTACAAAAGGAAGGTCTTTGAACTGCCACATTAAGATCTTTGTTTGAAGCTTATAAAGGCACCAATCCCATATTGCCACCACTAAAAGCCTCGTGCCAAATGAGATCCCAAGGTACAGCATAATAACCCCGAGCCTAATATACTTCAAGAGAGGAGGAATCCAAGCAACAAGATCATCAATGCCAACAACCCAAAAATCAATCTTCCTTTCACTAACAACTCTTCCTGACACATGAAAAAAGATGTCCAAACAATGTCTTGTACCCTCGACTAACACCTGATCTATCCGAACTGAAAGAAGAGAATTGTCGGTAAAGTGGTTATTAACTATCTTTGATCCATCAGGTAGCAACATACAATGTATTCGTCGCTGCAACCTACTAACCTCCCTAGCTATAAGCAGACAACCTTACTTGATTGATTAATGGAGTGGAATGCAACCCATGAGTGCACCGTTTATGGAAATAAAGTCCACATCATTGGAGAAGTGGGTGTTCACCATCACTACACATCTAGGAGCCAAAACCAAGGCACTACAACATAGTCATAATGAAGGACCAATCTACTCTATCATAGACCTTCTCAAAGTCAATTTTAAGGAACACAAAGTTGAGAGAAAATTGATAAATTTTTCAATGATAAGCCATACTTTTATCACTTGTGTCCCACTCTACTTAGACTCCTAGTCAGT
>SNQJ01S0022559.1:42981-55932 GCA_010110895.2 Picea sitchensis
AAATATATATATATTTATATATATATATATAAAAACGCTCCGGAGACGCTTCGCTCCCGACCATTTTTTGAAAAATGCGCTCCCGCGCTCCCGCTTCCCGCTCCCGCTCCCGCTTCGCTCCCACGCTTCGGCAACATTGCTCCTAGTACTAAGAAGTTTCAATGTCATTGAGGGGATTTATTCTAGGAATATGACAAGGATTCTTGCTATAATCCTTGTTGAATTAAGGTGACATTTAGCTAGGATGAATGGTGGTAAAACTTGTTTCGCATGAAAATTTTCAACAAGTGAAGTGCAAGATAAAACAATTAAAATAGTTTTAAGGATCGTCTTGACGACTTCAACCCTGGAAAGATAAAAAGAGGTTGGAAGCATTATTTGTAGCCATGCATTGATAAATGCTTGCTTCGAGAATATTTATCATTGATATGTCATGATTGGTAGGATAATGTTCGAAGTCCAGTTAGAAATTAATAGACAAAGTTGTACCCATGTTCCTAAGTCTAACCCTCTTTGACAGACTCTTTGATCACATTATATAAGCTATTGGATTCAGAATTAACGTGAAAAGCAGTCAAAAGCTAAGAACGACCATGATCAACTCTAATCAAACAAGAATGAAACTTAATTGTTCAATCAAAACTTAGATGTGCTTATTCCTATAACACAAATTGTGGCAACTCATACCGAAGGTGGTTGGCTTCAAGACAGCACTTATGATCATATATATAAATAAATGTCAACGTCATAATGCAACAGAATTAATCATACATACTTTTTCCATCAAGCTAATAGTGACCTACTGTTGAAGATCCTATAAGTTAAATTAAAATGATAAGATGCCAAAATGAAAGTTGTCACTAAGAATAAAGTTGTGTACACAATATAAGTTAGAGTGGGAAATTTACTGATGATAGGCATAACAGTAGGTTCTTCATATTAGAGTAGCTAAATCATAGATTGTGTCTCAATTATATAGCATCTTGAATCTTGTACAATGCTTCTACATACTAATGCAAGTAACGTCTTTAAAAACATATGGATCAAGCATAGGCAAATAGGTTGTTTTCATTTATATCATCCATACCTTAAATTTCCAAGCATCTACTAGAAACACATCTAGAGTGTACCCATCATTTGTGTTGAACACATGCGCTTCACGAATATTCAACCCTATATCTCCAAGCAAAGTAGATAGCTACAAAAACATCACAAAACTTAATTAGTAAATACATAAACAAAAGGTAGCTGAAAGAAAAAGATCAAAAAATGATCAATTGCATTTCTATCCATCTCTAGATGTTTTTTATTCTAACCTTGAATACTCTAATAAATGTAACATACAAAATGTTCAATGAGGTTGTGGAAATAAGGCATGCATAATTTAATACAATACTTAAAGAGTAAGACAATGCTTTACATTAATAACTATTGCATTCAATTGCATACAAAAAATCTAAGTAGACTATTCCCATTCAAGCCAGTTGCCATGACTATATGGAGCTCGACATAAGCCATTTACATTCTTTGTGAATTATAAACCATTATCTTCATCTATGAGGATTGCTTTGCATTATATAAAGAGGCAACATAGTTAAATGGATAGGCAGTTCTAAAACACCCTATGAAAGGAAAGTTTTACTTCTTTTCATTATCAAGGATGTTGCAAGTAGGATAGACACATGGACAAGACAATGAATACATTGAGAATATGTTCAACAATGCTTTGGCAGAATCATTCTCCAGTACATGGACAGAAAGCTTGGTAGTTCCTCTACATAAGTCTATCCAAGTAAAAGCAAGTAAGAATCATCTACACTTGGGGTAATCTAGGTAAAACGTAGCCAACTGAATAGTTTGAGAGCAATCCAAATAAAAACCCGATAGTTATTGATTTATGGTGCACCTAAAGACTATGTTTGTCCACAATGACCCAAGATGAAGTGGCAGTGTGTGGCAGTTTAGCCAAGTATTCCAAGACTAGAAGATAAGGACCCGATGGCTTGTTGATGTTTTGGTAGCTGCAAGAGGTACTTCCCTCCTAGATGACCTTTCTTAGACGAGAAGAATATTATGGAAGCAAGAGAACCATTGCACAGATGTGGAAATACCCTAGAAGAGAAGTCGGCCCAGAAGAATAAAGAATAAAGAAGTGACACCTTCCCAGAAGAGAAATCGACCTAGTGAAGAGGGCAGGATGGCTATAAATAGGAGGCGCCTTAGCTCATTTGGACACACTCACTCACACTCTCTCATCTACACAGAAGTAAGGTGCAAATCTGAGGAAGGGTGACGTAGCAATTGCAATGACAGAGATTCTTCTTGTTCAGTCTTTGTGGTATTTCTCTCTTGTGCGCTACTCTTGGAAATTGTGCACTACCTTGGTATTGTGTTGTTGCTGCAACTAGGGTGGTATTTTTTATTGTACCTTGAGCTGACCTTTGTGCTAAGGTTTATCTATTGGTTCATGATTGGACTTGCTTTGTGAACGGAATTTGTCTAAGAAAGGTTGCTGCCAACTAGGTTTTTCCCACATTTGGGGTTTTCCCAGGATAAATCTCTTGTGTTCTTTTGTCTTTTGTTTATGTTGCTATTACTCAGTACATGATATATATAGGTTAATGGTAAAAAAGTAAAAGAACATTGGTAACTCTAATGCTCTGTAAATAAAGAAAATCTAACATGGTTTCAGAGTTGGTTACCTTCAGAATAGTTTGACCACTAGAAGGAAGATCATTGCAACAGTACCTTGCAGCTGCAATACTTTGTCAAGCTCGTTGAGCACTATCCCAAGGTTATTGGGGATAATTATTTCACAAAGCAGTGTACCCTACCCTAGCGCACGCCATGAAACCCTCAACGTACAGTTTGGTGAAGTTTGAAAAATCGAGGTTTTTTAGTGCTAGGGTTTCTACCAACGAAAAATGTCAACCAGCATGACAGTTGAAGATAGATTAGATGGAGCAGATAACTTCAAATCCTGGAAGCACAGAGTTCTCCTCATTCCAGAAGAGAATGACTTACTGGATCATATCAAGCAGATACTTCTAGAACCAGAAGATGAAGACGCCAAAGCAAAGTTCGGGAAGAATGAGGTCAAGGCCAAGAGGATCTTGACAGACTCAATAAAGGATCATTAGATACCTAATGTATCAGAACTGAAGACACCGAAGGAAATGTTTGATGCCCTAACCATACTCTATGGAAGTAAGAATACTAGTCGAAAGCTTACTCTAAGGCATCAACTCAGAAACGTGACAATGAACAAGTCAGAAATAGTAGCCAACTATTTTATGAGGATCTCACAGATCAAGGACCAGTTAGCAGCCATTGGAGATCCAGTAGAAGACATTGAACTCGTGACTAATACTCAATGGATTTCCCTCCTCTCGGGATCCATTTGTTCAAGGGATTTGCGCCAGAAGAAAATTGCCCAAGTTCAACAAGCTATGGGCAGACTGCACCCAAGAGGAATCCAGATTGATATCCAAATCATAGAAGACTAATGATGATGAAAATCAAGCACTTGTTGCCCAAGTGAAGAAGAGAAAGGAAATGAAAGAAGGCAGCCCGAAGAAGTCTAAGAAACCACACCACAGAAAGGATGCGTCAAATATCAGATGCTACACCTGCAAGAAGATGGGACACTATGCCTCACAATGCGTTGATAAACATGAAAGGGGAAAGAAGAAGAAGCACCATGCACATACAGCAGAAGTTGAAGAGCACAAGTCAAAGGATGAAGAATTTATGTTTGTTTCAGTACTCACAGGAACCATCACTCAAGAGAGTGACACTTGGCTCATAGATAGCAGTGCTTCCAAGCACATGACCGAATCCAGAAATTCTCTTTCAAATCTGACAGAAAAGAGCTCATCCTTTCAAGTGGAGCTTGGGGATGATTCCAAGCATGCAATCAAAGGCATTGGAGAAGCCTCCCTATAACTTGACTCGGGTAACCGTCTTTTAATTGAAGATATTTTGTTTGTACAGAACTTAAAGAAGAATTTACTTTCCATCTCTGCTTTAGAAGATAAAGGCTTTAGAGTAGCTTTTGTGGATGGCCAAGTTCTTCTATGGCCCAAGAATTCAAGCATTAATAAAGCTATTGTGATTGGTGTACGAGAGGGAGGACTATATAAATTGAAGGGACACCAAGAACAAGCCCTTGTACACAACAGTGTTAGCTCAAGTGAGCTATGGCACCGAAGACTTGCTCACATAAACTATAGAGTACTACCGATATTGGGCAAGATGGTTACAGGTCTACCCGACAATCAGGTAGAACGTGATGGAGTATGCAAAGGTTACGCACTTGGCAAGAATGTCAAGGGAAGATTTTCTAGCAGTGATAGCAGGTCCAAGGGTATCTTGGACATCATACACTCCGATGTATGCGAACAGATGGCGATGCCATCTTTAGGCAACTTTGTATACTATGTCTTATTCATAGATGACTATTCTCGAAAGACATGGATCTACTTCTTGAAAACAAAAGATGACGTCTTCAACATGTTTCAGGAACTCAAGGCTTTAGTTGAAAATCTCTCCAAAAGGAAGATTAAAGTCTTGAGATCTAATAATGGAGGTGAGTACACCTCAGAGGAGTTTAAAGACTTTTACAGAGAAGCAGGGATTGAGAGGGAGCTAACAACTCCCTACAACCCCCAGCAGAATGGGGTTGCAAAAAGAAAGAACAGATCCATTGTAGAAGCAACAAAAGCGATGATCCATGACCAGGGCCTACCCATGCACTTATGGGCAGAAGCATCCAGTACAGTTGTATATGTCCAGAATAGAAGTCCTCACAAGATATTGGGGAACAAGACACCTGAAGAGGTGTTCACTAGAAAGAAACCAGAAATCAGTCACTTGAGGATTTTTGGTTGTCCAGTATTTATACATGTTCCAAAGGAGAAGAGAACAAAGTTGGAACCTTCAGAAAAGAAGGTCACATTCGTTGGTTACAGTGAGACTTCGAAGGTGTACAGAATATACATTCTCGGGCAGAGACAGATTGAGATCAGTCGTGATGTAACATTTGATGAAGATGAAGCCTTTAGAAGATCAAGGGAGTCTCACATGGATGAGGACCGAGAGGAGCAGGAGGCTCCAAGGGAAGTTGTCATGGAAGATTCTACACCAGAGGAACCCATTCCAAAAGTTCAGAATGAGATGGTAGATTCAGAGAGACCTGTAGATCCACTCAGAGAAGCTGCAGTCAACAGAAAGAGACCAGCTTGGCTCTGGAACACCTTGTAGGAAGTTGAAGGACATGCAACTCCCAAAGGCTCTTTTAGAGAGAGTAAAAGACCACATAAGTTTTCCAGTTATGTGGCACTGATGAGCAACGTCATTGATACAGAGCCTTCCACTTTTGAAGAAGTTGTTCAGAAGTAGGAATGGAAGGATGCCATGATGGAGGAGTATCAGTCCATCATGAAGAATGATGTGTGGGAGGTGGTTCCGAGACCAGAAGGGAAGTCAGTAGTGACTTCCAAATGGATCTACAAGATCAAGCATGTTGCAGACGGCAACATAGAGAAGTACAAGGCAAGATTTGTGACTAGAGGATTCTCCTAGAGAGAGGGAGATGACTACGATGAGACATTTGCTCCTGTAGCAAAGTACACTTCCATCAGATCGATTATTGCGATTGCTTCTGCAATGGGATGGAAATTACACCAAATGGATGTCAAGACTGCTTTCTTGAACGGTGTAATAGAGGAAGAAGTGTACATAGAGTAGCCACAAGGTTTTGTGATCCATGGGAAAGAATCCCATGTTTGCAGATTGAAGAAGGCCTTGTACGGATTGAAGCAGGCACCCAGGGCATGGTATGCCAGGATAGATAGCTACCTAATGAACTTGGGATTTACCAAGAGTGATGTGGATCCCGACCTTTACTATAAGGTTGAGAATGGTTGTTTGCTGATCTTGGTTCTATACGTGGATGACTTGTTTCTGATAGGAGATGAAAAGCTCATAGTTGGGTGCAGGAGGGAGGGAGCTTTAGAGTTCGAGATGAAGGATCTAGGTCTAATGCATTACTTCTTGGGATTGGAGGTGTGGCAAAGATCAAATGAGATTTTCCTTAGCCAAGGAAATATACTGTTGAGATCCTGCAGAGATTCGGGATGATGGACTACAAGTCCATGGCCACACCCATGACGATAAATCTCAAGCTTCTGAGTGATTCATCTTCAGATTCGGTGGATCTCACGATGTACAGACAGGTTCCTTGATTTACCTGGATCTTTGATGTACTTGGTTAACACCAGGTTGGACATATGTTTTGCAGTGAATGCCTTGAGTCAATACATGGTTGAACCTAGACATGTACATTGGATGGCAGCAAAACATATGTTGATGTACCTACGTGGTACGATTGGATATGGATTGAGGTATGTCTCGGGTGGAGATGTGACGCTGCAGGGATATACAGACTCTGACTAGGCAGGGAGTGCAGTGGATCGGAAGAGTACTTCCAGATGCTACTTTAGTCTGGGATCAGGTATGATTTCATGGTTGAGCAGGAAGCAGACATCAGTGGCACTCAGTACAGCAGAGGTAGAGTATATCGCAACTAATGTGGCAAGCCATGAAGCAATGTGGCTTCGAAAGTTGCTTGCAGGGATATTTGATCTAGAATTGGAGCCAACTTTGATATATTGTGACAATCAAAGTTGCGTAAGGATTTCAAAGAACCTTGTCTTTCATGACAAGTCAAAGCACATAGAGATCAAATATCATTACATCCAAGACACGGTGTAGAGAAGAGCTATAGAGTTCCAGTACATATCCACGAATGAGCAAATAGCGGACATTCTCACCAAGCCTTTGTCTAGAGTGAAGTATGAGTACTTGAGAGACAAGCTTGGTGTGTTGCAAAATGTCCACCCTCGTTGAGAAGGAGGTGTGTTGTTTCTCCTCCTACCGACTAACCCCTTTGGCTAAGGGTTCCCTAGATCAGTCATGTGAGGTGCCTAAGGAGGTAATGCACTGTCGGACCTACTGAGAGAAGAAACATCACACGCATAAGCGTGAGGACTATGGGAGTAGCTTTGTGCTTCGGGATGAGACTATAATTATGGTTGATTGTTGCATAGTTATAGAGACATTGACTATGACTATGGTTGATGGCATGGTAGTAGTTGTGTGCTACTAGCTGATTGTTGAATAGTTATAGACTATGACTATCGCTAATGGCATTGTAGTAGATGTGTGCTACTAGCTGATTGTTGCATAGTCATAGGGATTGCAGACTATGATTATGGTTGATGGCATGGTAGTAGTTGTGTGCTACTAGTTGATTGTTGCATAATCATAGAGACTACTAGACTACATGGTTGTAGCTTGTGTAGCTATCAGTTGATTGCATAATAGAAACATTGTGTCTCTAGACAATAGTTGTGTGCTACTTGGAGTGGTTGTGTACCGCTGGATAGTAGTTGTGTACTACTATGGATTGGCATAGTCATGTTCTACTGGATGGCATTGTAGTAGTTGTGCGCTACTAGCTATTTGCCATGGAAACTACCAATTCACATTGGGAGTAGATGTGTGCTACTTGATTGCAGAGACTGTGACAGATGATTTGAGCTACCAATGGCATTGTGGTAGATGTGTGCTACCAGTTGATTGCAGAGTAGTCAGTGGACTACTAGATGAAGACATCGTGAAAGATACCTCCCTAGCTAAGAGGGAGTGTTGATGTTTTGGAAGATGTGGGAGGTACTTTCCCTCCTAGATGACCTTCCTTAGACAAGAAGAAGATTCTAGAAGCAAGAGAAACATTGAACAGATGTGGAAATACCCTAGAAGAGAAGTCGGCCCAGAAGAATAAAGAATAAAGAAGTGACACCTTCCTAGAAGAGAAGTCGGCCCAGTGAAGAGGACAGGAAGGCTATAAATAGGAGGTGCCTTAGCTCATTTGGACACACTCTCTCATTTACACAGAAGTAAGGCGCAAGTCTGAGGAAGGGTGATGCAGCAGCTGCAGTGACAGAGATTCTTCTTGTTCAGTCTTTCTGGTATTTCTCTCTTGTGCGCTACTCTTGGAAATGGTGCGCTACCTTGGTATTGTGTTGCTGCTGCAACTGGGGTGGTATTTCTGATTGTACCTTGAGCTAGCCTTTGTGCTAGGGTTTATCTGTTGGTTCATGATTGGATTTGCTTTGTGAATGTAATCTGTCTAAGAAAGGTTGTTGGGTTTTTCCCCCATTTGGAATTTTCCCAGGATAAATCTCTTGAGTATTGCCAACCTTATTATATGAATTTGTTAAAGTTTGGAAGTTCTAAAGCAGATGGTGTCTTGCTTTTGAAGTAAAACATTGCTTTCACATCTTGTTTTGAGATGTAATCTTTGTGGGGCCTTAGTGTGTCTGCATGATGTACTGTTTAGAACCTTAGTTGGTAATGGCTTTCTCATATTTCGAAATTCTGGACATAAAAGCTCAACAGACCCATCAAGTAACGTAAGTCTGTTTCCGTATTCGTATTCTTTGTGTAAATTCATGCTCAGACCTGTGTCTTCCAGCAGGCAAGAATGATGGCTGCCCATGAAGACTCTGAGAAAGATGGAAAAGAAAATAGAAATTGAAAATAGGAGAGACATAATAACCCACGACCACCCTTACATCTACAAGCTGTATAAGTGTGCCCTAAAAAATAGCAGTGTGTCATCATTATCCTAGCAGTAGCACACAGTTAAACTGCTATTACATGTAAAACAATTCCGTTCAAAGAACCTGTGGGACAAATAACATGTGGGGGGCCATAAATTTTCACCCTTTGTGTTTTTCAAATAACACCTATTACTGGTAAATTAAAAAGTAAATAAACTAAAAGAAATACTGCAGAAAAAGATAAAGAGCACAAAATCAATATGTTTAACTGATACCTGACTGAGAAGCTTTGGCTTGTCAATTGTTGAAAACATTATTTCATAAATTAGTATCTCTGCATCCACTTGGCTGAGAGAAAATATTTTTCAAGTCAGAAATCATAATATATTTATGAAAAAAATGAAAATTAAGCACTGCATTAAGGACTTATACAATATCATATATGCACTGTACTAACAGATAAAATCAAAACACAATTGTCAAAGCACAGATCAAGGAAATGGAAAGCATGAATCGATTTTATTTCCAAAAGACCTTACACCACATATAGGTTTGAAGAGTCCAAACACTACTAAAATATTACAATATTCTCACGTTTTGAGAAGAAAAAAAATCTTAAGCTTTATAGAACACTTAAGCCAATTGAGTTATTTGGCCACATTTTGACACAGGTAAAAGCACACTTTTTCAAATTATATAAGTAAAGTACAAAATAGATAAAATGTATGGGATACAATTCAATGACAAAGAATGCCCTACCAATGCTTCCATGGAATATTCCATTCAAATTAGATACACCATATCACTGACGAAGCATTTAGATATTTTATTCAAATCAATATTAAAGATTTAATGCCCTTTTTTAGAGAAAATAGTACTTATACAGAGAATAAAATATGTACATAAAGAGGGGTGGTTACCTTATTGCAGCCAAAGTCACATGGTTGGGGATCGAGTTTGAGTTCGGCAAGGATGAAATTCAGTTCGAATTCAAAATTTTTATGAGATCCAGATAAGGTTCGCTGTTAAGTTCGAACATATACATATTTAAAAAATATAAGTTATATTTTAGAAAATATTTACATATCATATATTAAATATATAATAAATAATATTAAATATAGAAATATAAGAGAGTGGGATAATATTGTTGGCTATATCATAGGAACAAATTATATTAAATTATATGATACATAGTGAATCCAATGGGAACAAATTAAACCAAATTCTGATGTGTGTTTGTTATAGTTTGCCCGGCTGAGACAACTCGATACTAGAAGGGTCACTGAGAGGACTCAACAGAAGGCTCAAATACTCGTGGAGCCATGACTGGCAGCTACCTTCTCCCCTCTATCCAGACTCCACACTGAATCATAGCCTGCAGGGTGCAACAACAAATCGCAGGATACTGCAGCAACGCTGAGGGTCCTGGATGGCTGTTTCACAGCAGCAACAAATCATAAGCAGGCTAGCAGTGGGTAAACGATTGTGTGGGCAGCACCTGAGGGTGAACAAATGCCAAAGAAGAAAATTGCAGAGAGATGTAAGAAGTCAAAGACAAGTGGAAGGTGATTAGGGTTCCGATTATGATTCACCAAATGGTAAGCCTAATTGAACCTCATTTTTTTCTTTGACTTCACTGATTTTTGAACTAGATGGATAAGGTTCAACAAACCTTGTGACTTAGATTGCAGCCAGTGCTGCAATAATATCTGAATAGGTACTTACTACTAGTAGATACAATTTTTGCATCTTGTACTAGCAGAAAAGCACTGGCTTCAATCTGGACACTTACCTCATAAGACCACAGCTTATGAAAAGCAGAGGCAGTACTTACAATTCCTTCAAAAGTACATTTACAGCATACTTTGCAAAGAGAATAAAGAGCTGCAATCCATATGCAATGCGACTGGCCAACATAAAGGCTGGGAATTAGTGATCTACAATCTCCAATGAAAGCTGCCTCCAGTGACGGATTCTTTAGACAAGTATGGAAATTTCTGCTGAATTAAACTCCAACATTGATGAGCAAACTGGTACTCCCAAAAATTGTGTTTGAGTGGCTTAGTTTTGTCACACAAAGGGCATTTGTCATCACTGACCCATTTCTAGCAAGCCTAGACTTCATCTGAAGTCCTTGGTACAACACCAACCATTCAAATATTCTGAGTTTGTGGGATACCCTGTAGGACCAGACCAGACATTGCTCATGAGGGTAATCCATTGGAACTCAGCATCCAAGGAAGACCGTCTTGCATTCAATATTGGGGCTAAAGGAGTCTTTTTATGCATAAGAAGATATAACTTCTTATTGTTATAATAAAGAATGGGCTTGTCATAAGCCCACTGCCAACCGCACCGAATGGGGCCCTGCAAAACATATCATTTTTTGGCGATTCTCGTCTGTTATACGATTTTGCAACTTCTGGAAGTTGCTTTGTTAGAAAACAAAAATGCCTAAGCACGAGCCAAACTTCTCCAATCCATCCAAGCCCTGTGATCAGCATCCCTGAGATCTCTCCATAGAAAATTTCTTTTTTACTAAACCTCCTTGCTTGAAACCTCAAAAATTATGTAATGCATTGCTCCGAAAGCTTCTAAACCCAGATAGGGAGAAAAGGGAGGTTCCTGATAAAACTGGTGTGTTTGTGTATCACCAACATTCCAGTGGCCTACTCTATGCAGAAATTCTAGAATAAACTTTCTTTTAGGAGTACATGATTTCCGTCGCTTACTTACTAAATCTCATCTACTTAGTTTGATTTGTTTCGAGAACACAATTTTTCTTATTAAACCATTCAGTGTTTTAGCCAACTCACTCAAATAATGCACACCTTAAGCAGAACCCTATGTAGAAAAGAGGTGGCCAATCATTGCCAGCACATGTTCCTGTTAGAACCCATAATTGCACCTTTTGGAATCATGGTGCCAATTTTAACATCAGCGCTTACATCCATCAATTGGCAGCAGTGATGATTACTGGAGATTTTTGCGATAAATCAGTTCAAGACATTTCTGTGGAGCAGCTTCATCAGTTCATCATTAGCTTTACTTGGAGTTTCAATTTGGCTATATGCATGCCATTTTTTAGCACTGCTATTTTAGGACAGATGCATGCATCCTTTGCATGTGAGATTTTGTACCTCAATTGTAACTTTTATTTCATGCAAGATTAGCAGTGAGACTTTGAGTTGCATGCGGAGCTTCTCATCTACTTGCATGTAACATGCATATGTTTTAGCAGTAATGTTATATTTAGCAGATGGAGCCCATAGTGCTTGCATATCAGATTTCATGCCATATCTGGCTTCTTTGGTCACATACAAGTCTAATGATACGCTATTTTTAGCAAATGAGGGGTTGTTTTCTTGGTTGCATGTCAGTTTCAGTTACATGCAATGTCACATTCATAGTGCCATGTGGGGCATTGGGACGGTATCATGGTTGCATGCAACTTCCGATGCTTGCATGTCTATTTTTGATAATTTCTATTTTTAGCACATTCTATTATTAGACATTGCTATTTTTAGAAAGTGGCAACAGTTGTAAGTATTTTGAAATTTGGAGCTACACCTCATCCATCGTCTTATCCATAATGCTTTTTCTCAGAATTATCTTTTTTATTATCCATTTAGAGGAGAGCTCAAGTTGAGATGCATTTATGGCAAAGAATATTCCTTTCTTATCCATTCAGGGTGAGTGCTCCACTTAGAAGATATTTTTAAGAAAGGAAACTTATCCGGTTTGTCTTTTTTGGATCTTACACTGTTTATTTTGAGCCAGAGACGTGCACCTCATTTGCAAGATAAGATAATAAAATAAAATAAGATAAAGATTATTTTATTAATGTCCAACAAATGTCTACAAAAGTAGCTCAATGGGACTAAAAAAGTACATCCACTTTAGGCACAAAGTGGGAGTGCAAAAGAAACTGCTAGAGAGAATTTAGCATGTCTTATCCAAGCATTATCCAATGTATTCTTCGCAAGGTAGGGTACACCATTTGAGGGCATTACTGGCATCTTTCAGTTGACAGGCTCATGCAAGGAAGCCTATCTTATCACGTTCAGATCAATTCTATTCAAGGCAGAAGAGGATGCTCCATCTGGGAGCTGCTTAGAGTTATCTTATCCATCATGTTTGCACTTCTTCAGGGCAGAGATTGGATGCACGCTTGATGCTGAATTTAATGCAGCTGCAAGAGCCATTCTCCCTGGAGGATGACTTAAGACCCTAGTTGTGGACTAGGGCCCCCAGTACTCACCTGGGGTTCTTGGTCTGGGACCAAGCAGTTAGAGCCATGGCAAAAGACCCTTGTGAGGGC
>SNQJ01S0022559.1:56461-92920 GCA_010110895.2 Picea sitchensis
GGTTAATATAAGAAATATTAATTAATATAAATTATAAATATATTTAATTAATATTTATATTAATTAAATATATTATTTTTAATAATAATTCTTTTATCCTAACCTCTACCCAAAAGTATAAATAAGAACCCCTCCCCCTTCACTCATTCACTTGATCTCTCCTTTCCTCCTCCTCATAGAAGTGGTGGATTGTTTCTTTGTGATCTACGGCCTCCTTGCAACAGATCTGCGGCCTCCTTGCATCAGTCTTGCAGCCTCCCTGTGACAGCGTGTGGCCCCCTTGAGATAGTCTCCTTCTGTTAGCAGCTCAGCCTCTCTTCTGATTGTTGTGTGAGTGTTGAGGGTGACTTCTACGGTGACCTACCCTTTCTGAAAGTGTTGATCTTGCTGTCCTCTTTGACTATTACCAGAAGGCCCTCCTCCTTCTACCAATGATCTCATTGCAGCCTGCCATCCCCTCTTTTAGGACAGATCTATGACCTTGAAGGCCATGGCACCTTAGAAGGGAGACTAATCTGGCAGCCGTCCCTCTCTTTTCTGGTAAATTTTTTGTGTGAGGGTTTGGGCTTATGGGTGTGAGGGTTTCAGGGTGATTTAACAGTCCATTGCTTCTCTTGATAAGGGATCTGACCCTAGAGGCAGATCCATGACATTTAGACTTATCTGAGCATACTACAGTGGGTTCTTATCTCTCATTTGTGTCATGCTTATCTTCATGCTGCAGAGGTAAGAAAATAAAAAGGTAAACTGCTGGTTTACAGTTCTTGCATTGCTTAGATCTATTGACTAACATATTTTGATATTATTGTCTAGCTCAGATTTATCTATTGATCAAGCTCAGAAATGTTTACCTTGCATAGATCTATCTACTATACATGTCCAGATTTATATCTATGTTTCAGATCTGACTCAGATCTTGTTTTGCTTACTCAAAATTGTCTAAAGCATAGATCTATCTACTATACATGTCCAGATGTATATCTATTGTTCAGATCTGACTCAGATCTTGTTTTGCTTACTCGGAATTGTTTAAAGCATAGATCTATCTTCTATCTAGTTCAGATCTGATTCAGAATTTGATTTGCCTACTCAGAAATGTGTTAAAGCATAGATCTATACACTGTTCATGACCAAAAATATTTTTAGTTCAGATCTAAATATTTTTGAAGTTCAGATCTACTTAAATTTAATGTGTACTTGCTGATCTTAGTTACAGATTTTTTGAAAAAGAATAATTTTGTTTTCTTTCCCTAATTCTAACACTTGAGCTTATTTTGGGAAAACTTCAGCATTATTCTTCGCAGGTTCTGCTGACTAATTCTAGGTAGATTCCTTTCTATCTTTCAGTTAACTAGTGCACCCTATCCTTGGATCTTTGACACATCAGTTTCAATGCTTGTTCAGGAGATTATTTTCCTCTTTCATTCTTCTAATCCAGGCAAAGAAAGGGGCATCAATGGGAGAGCATTCATCTATTTAATTGAGGTTTCCTGACTAGAGAAGGGTTCATTCATTTTTTGGGCTTTGGCATTTCTCTCATTTTTCTCCATTCTAAGTTTTCATTCCATCTCCTATTGCACTTGCTTTCTAATTTTGAAGCAGCACATGTTCACTGTTTTAATTGAGATCTATCAGTTATTGCATGCACAAATTCTCCAATAGTGATTCTAGTCGTTCAGAATGTGTTTGTAACCCCTCTTGGCTCCTTCAGAGTAAATTTGGTTCCCTCTTGTTGTTGATTAAACACTGTAGTGCCATCTTTATTCAAAATTAACTGAAATTAGATGCTTTGAAAGTGGAATCATGTGTTCACGTGTGTAAATTTTTGATCTCTTGATTGCTTTTACCTGTTTCAAGTCGGATTTTAATGTGCAATTCTGAATCAGCAAGATTTGAATCTTTCACTTCACTGATTTTCCTCCTTTCATGAATCCATACCCAAGAAACAAGGCACCCGATCGATATGACCAATCATTGGATTAAAATGTTATCCTTGTTTGCTGTTGTAAAAGTGAAAATATGTCATTTATATGGCAGGAAAGTTGCAGATCTGCATTTATTTTTGCAAATCCATTGCCTTACTTTTTCTGAAATATTAAATTTACTATAAAATTTTGGCCATTTAGTTACCCCCCAAAGAAGAATCAAATCATATTTGAGTTGATTTTTTCTTGCTGATTTTATTATTTCGAACTTCATCAGATTAGGGATACCCACCCAAAGTTGGCACACGCTAACTCCGAAGAGGTTGATTGTGGGTGAAATTTAGCAATCAACCTTGTTGTCCATTCCAGGCAATCTTCGTGTTGCTTCTTCAAGTGCAGCCCCACGTGACAACAGTAATTAGGTATTTACTTGTAGATGTTTGTTACTTGTAAAAATTCAATTCATATGTCTTGATCTTTCAATCCTATTGTTGCCATCCTTATACACACTTGCAAACGTGAGCTTGAGTTCAGCTCACTTAGTGTGTCCTTGGAGGCACAATGCCTAGGTTCACAACCCATGCTGTCACTTTGACCGGAACCTCTTCCGTCTAGGCTTACTCCTAGGGAAGCCAAAGGGGGTAGACCTTAGTTACTATGTGTGTTAAAGTTAGGTTCTAGGAGTTAATTTTAATTTGTTAAGGTTAGAGGGGATTCTAATCCTAAGATGCTAAGTCAACCATGCAATATGCAAGGGTTAGCATGACAAGCAAGTCCTTTCCCTAGGTCAACTAAGACTAGTGCCTAGAAATTGGGCAAGGGGTCAACTATGTTAAAGGGTGGTTCTTTACAAAATATTACAAGTTACAATTTTACAAGAAAGAATAACTCAAAATAAAGAATATCATGTACATTTACTTACAAGATTTACAACTAAAAGAATGATAGACTATAACAACAATCTAACCAAGTGTTTGTTCAATGTGTGCAGGATATAGAAGATCAAAGTATCAATCACATCACCATTTGCATAAGATTATCATCAATACACGACTTCATCAACAAGATTACAAAGGAGAGTTAAGCACAATGATTATGAAGATATTGAAGACAATCTACACTCTTTATTATTAAGCCCACCAAGTATTATTAGATTTGGCCAAGGGTTTAATAATTAGGCTTTTCTTAAAGATTTATGAATTTTATTAGCTTTCACCAAAGCCTCCTCCTCCTATTGCCAAATAACTATCGGGTGCTCAAGATAGTAAGGCAACGAGGCCCACCCTAGCTTCCACGATCAGCCCTGACAGTAAGAGTACTTCCCGGAGAGGACACCCACCTGGAGCACCACTACCCTCCATTGTTTTCCTCAAACTCGTTTTAGATGGTGGAGATGGTGGTCTAAGGTACCCTAAAATAGTCTATTAAGTATATATAACAGTTAGGTAGACTTTTAGGTGACTTAAAGAGTGTTTTGAGAGTTTTAAAGTGCTTTTAAAGTGCAAAATAATGAGATGGCCGAAACTGAACTTGCTCAAAAAGTGTTGCTTAAGCTTTAACAATGAAGTACATCAACACATAAGAAGCAAATAAAAATATATGGCTGAAAAGAAAACGAGATTTTTCACATGCACATCAACATTAGTTCGATTAGAGACAATAGATCCAATGGCAAGAACAGCTTGCCTTAAGAGATGAAGGAAGAAAATTTAAATGTTTGCCAAGTTAACCATTCATCAAGTTACAAGCCCAAGACGTGGCTACCAATAGAGATTAAGCAATGAACCAAATAACCACTTATATGTTAAGCACCTTAAGAGATATTAAGCATGAAAGTAAGATATGTGCTTAAGAGAGATTAAGAACTTGAATGAAATAAACTAAGCAAGATCCAAAGAAATTATTAAGTGTGTTGCCCAATGGGCTTAAGATATGAGATCAGATCTAAAACATAAGCATTCAAGACATTAATCCATTTAGATCAATCACAACACATGAAAGATAAAGCATTGACACTTATCTCTACCTCTTTGGGGGGTTCCTTTCCCAAATAGGTAGGTTATTAGTTATCTTGTCTTAGTTTATTAGAGTGTTCTTAGATCTTATTATTAAGGCAAACTTAGCAAGATATGAGCAAGGAAGAAAGTAAACTCAACAGCACACTAAACTACAAGCTAATCTATAAATAACCAAGCAAATACCCATGCAAGGTTGAGAAGGTGCCCTCGCCTTCTAAACTTTGCGGCAAAGCTAGTTAAAAAACTCAAAAAAAATTGAAGGGAAAAAACTAGATCTACCCACGTCCTAGCTACCCAACAAGCTTGAAGAAGAGGGGAGGTTGTACCACTTCCCCTCTTACACCTCAAGCTTGAACAATCAACAAAAATAAGAAGAAACGTGCACTTCTAAGCTAGAAAAAGGAAGGGAAGAGTAAGAGATAGCTACCAAATTCCCCCAAGGGGTCTTGTAGTGGTGTGTGTGTCTCTTTGGGGCAGCCAAAAGCCTCCTATCAGATCTGATATACCTGTTAAAACAGCAAGGTTTTCTTGCTAGGATGGCTACACACAATCAAACAAAGTTAAAGAAACCCTTGCCCTTTTGGGACAAGAAATTTCCACAAAACAAGATATAGATTTAAAAGTATTTTTGACCTATCTAAACCAATATATGCTAGCTGAAAAATGATATGGATGTACAGCAAATAAGAGCAAGATAATAGATCTAGATAGTTGGGGTGTGATATGGATGTACAGCAAATAAGAGCAAGATAATAGATCTAGATAGTTGGGGTGTGAAAAGTTAAGTGACCTTTCTTCTAGAAGGAGTTCTCAATGGAGCTTTGCAAGTGAACCTGCAATACTCCTTCAAACTCAAGCATACAAGACAAAACGCCATGCAATGATAATAAACGACACTCCAATTTACATCACACATCAAGATTTATAGACTATTAAGCATATACGCATTACTAAGCCTACTTAGATAACACTTTATCTAAGATCTAGTGTTGCATGAAACAAGAAAGAACATTAAACAACATTACCTCCATTACATAAGAATGACAAGCATACGCATTACCCTTCTTGTTGTCCTCCAAAGCTTCTAAATATTATTACCAAATGAAGTGATCTTGGAGAGGAATACTCCAAAACCCTAGAGCAAGAATGAAGTGAAATGGAAATGACAAGAGAGAGAGAGAGAGTGAATTGTAAATCAAGTAGCATAACAATAGCTCAAGATATGGTGAGTTGGGGAGGGAAAAAGAGATCCATTTATACTTGGAGAGGTAAACCTACCCCTCTTGGATCTAAGCCAAGTGTCCACCACCAAGCAATAGAGTAAATATCTAGGCTAGGGCGCACTTCCTAGGGTTTGCACAATAGATCTAGGGTGTAGAAAAATAGAAAAATTAAGTAGTTAGATCTAATGGCATGTAGGAGGTATGGGATTTGTGCCAAGGGAGATGGAAAGCCTCAAATAATTTTTTCAATAATTATTTTTTGAGTTCCAAGGTGAGGGAGGGCGCACCTCTTGGGATGAGGAGAAGAGATGAGAGGTAAGGAATAGGTGTGATGTGTTGGGATCACACAAAGAGGTGTGGGAGGCCTTGGGATTGATGCCAAGGAAGGTGAGAGGTCTCAAATAATTTTTAAAAAATCATTTGTGGAGTTTCTAGATGGAGGGGGGCGTAACTCCTCTTGGAGGGTGCAAAAAAAGGGTGAAAATGAAAGAATGGAAGGGAATTAATGAGAAAAAAGGAGTGGGATCACCCTAGGAGGTGATGTGGGGGTTAAAGGGAGTCATAACTCATGAGAGGGGGCCCCAAATAAGTCACAACAACCTCCACCAAGGAAAACCGTCAATCCCCCTAGGGAGGCATGATTTTTGAGTGTAGAAGGTGGGTAAAGGGTTAGAATAGGTTGGAAAAGGTTGGGAGGGTTATGTTATGCTTAGGGGGTCTCTCTCTAACCTTTATTCCATCATTTTACATCCTCTAAACATTACAATTTTACATTTTTGCCATGTTTGGACTTTAGCAATTAAAATTGTTGTTTTAGACTGACTGACACTCCGGATGGACTAACCCATGGCTAAAGTTGTTCGACTGAGTTGAAACTTGGTCCATGGATGTAGGGGGTGCTATTCCATTTCTTTTGAGCACAAATACCCCTATCAAAAGTCCAAGGACCTAGTTTTTACAATTATTGCTCAAAAATAATTAATTAATTAAATAATTAAACCTCCAAACTTAGGGAAATTTAATTAAAAATTAATTAATTAAAAAAAACTAACCTAGACTCGACGGAATTCCGCGAAACTTTCTATGATGTCTTGCATGGTCATTTACACTGAATTCCCTATATAGTTACCAAAACATAAGCCCACTAGAATGTCGTTCACCACTTTGGAGGACATATGTAAAGTGAGAGGGAAAAACTCAAGGGAAATCAGTAACGCTGAAAAGCCCCAACTGATAACCTGAGAATAAAAAACCCTCGGTGAAAGGAACTCTCCCAGTGAACCGATCCCAAGGTAACTGACCTAGACATGACTCATGCAGACCTATTACATTATTAACCCACGCAAGGGTGCGGAAATTCCAATTACAAAAATTAAGTGCTAGGCCAAACACTGCCCTGTAGAACCAAAGGTCTTCAACAATACTGCATCTGATGATGCATCTCTTCATGGCACATGAGTTGACCACCGATGCTAAATGGGCGGTCAACACCTACAATCTCCAATTAATGGAGTGTAGGTGTACACGACCAAGGTTGCACTATTCTGTTTCATATAGTTTACAAATGATGAAATGCTGCTAAGTCCGTTGAAACTAAAGGTACACGTCAATTTCTACTTTCTCCATGTGGTCTTGGGGGCCTAAGACTATTACCAAACAACCTGAGATCAGAGTCCCTTTTTATTTCTTAATGTTAAAAAATTAAGTAGAAGGTAAATATCAACATTGAATTTAGAAATTTAATATTAAAAGTTAAACAGAAATTCAAAGGAGAAGATTATGTGGGTTTTGACATGACTTCAGTGCAGGTCAATATCAATCACCTACACCCATCAGCAACATACTCTTGTCAAAACAATGTCCCTGATACACTTTTGTTGGCCGCTCGTCGGCCAACCTTATTGCCAGCCAACATCCTAGCCATCCACACTAGTTATGAACCAACCAGTTGATGAACAAGAAATTTACACAAAAATCCAAAATAAATAGGACAGTCATAAAATCCATAAAGGATCAAAACATATACTTGGCAATTTCATTGGTGATTCTTGAAACAATCCACGTGACATTTTATAGCATTGGTCATTGGTGATTCTTGAAACAATCCAAGTGACATTTTATAGCATTGGTCACATGCTTTGAAGAGACATGACTCATCAGATTTGATATTTATTATTATTATTAATATTTGTTCTGATTATATAAAGTATTTGTATATGTAGTTATTTTTACATACATTACATGTCCTCACCATTAAGGGATGCTTTGTCCTCAAAGCGTGGTTAAGAGAAAGGTATGTCTCCATTCTTGCTTGCACTTCTTTCACTTGAGGAGCTACTATTGATATTGTGTTGGATGAGAAAACAAGATAGTAAGACTTTCGGAGTTCTAAACAATATTGTCACTGTGTAAATGGGTCAATCCACCCTAAAGTAATTATCTTTGGAACTGTATGGTGAGACGTTTGATTAAGGCTTCTTGTTAAAATTTCATTTTATCACAACAGATCTGCATTCATAGAATTTAAACCCTGCAGCTAAATCTAAAAACTTCTGAAACACATATCAAAACTTCAGATTTGCATAAACCAAAACACTATATGGAAAATTCAAGAGTGTAGACACCATATATCAAGAGTTTAGATCCAGGATTGCAGATATCGGCAATATATCACTACTATTGTGATATATCGCGCTCTTTTCAAGTTGGAATTACTATCACCTGAAAATATCACGACATTTAAGAGATTTTAAAAATATCGTGCGATTTTAAATATATCGGAAAATATCACAATAATTTGAGTATATATTGCAAGTAAATAACAAATATTGTCAGGTTGGCAACAGGTTGCCCATGAAACTGATTTTTTACTTTTTTCACTCATTTTGAAAAGAAAAGGCAGAGGTTTGAGAGCAAAGGAGAAATTCATTGTCTTCCATCAAGCTAAGAAGGGGAAATCAAGTGCACGCATTGCAATTAGAGGATTTTTGTGGAGTGATTATTGATAATTTTCCCATCTACCATTTCCATATTCCCGGGTTAGTAAACTGCCAACAATTTCAACATGAATTTTGTTTGCTTTTCGAGAATTAAGATACAGTTTGAATGTCCATTAGAAAACACATTATGAGGACAAGGGGAATGAGGGATATAGCAAAAGATTATTGATATGGAATTTGATTGATGATTGATGGAACAATACACTCCATTGCTCCATTCCTCTCATGTGTGGAGAGGATGGTAGGAAGTTCACAAGAACATACAGATAATTCTAAGAAAAGGAGATATATAGGATGTGTGTTGGTACATTTGGCTTTGACATGGTTGTTAAGAATAGGAAGACTAGAATGCCAAGTAAGCTTCATTTTGTTTCAAAATCCAATGCCTCTTCTTTCTTTGTTTCAAATTTTAATGTATTTTCTTATTTTTCTCTTATTCGTTGTAGATGCTCGGTGGGCAACCTATGGTAGAAGAGTACCCAATTTACAAAAACTTTACATTCGAGAGCTCAACCAAACTTGTAGCTTTTTAGGTTTTGAGCTCAACTGGAGTGTGTCCAGAAAAAATACACAGCAGGCAACAGTTTCAAATTAGATTTTTAATTTATTATAATTTATGCCTTGTCACCCTCTAATGGTTCTTATACCTCGATGCTCATTAAATTTATTATGGCCCTCATATAGGTTCGAATTGCAGCAGCTTAATGACATCATCTACATCTACTACAATCTCTAGTTGTAGATGAAGCAACGTCAAGAACACCTAATGTGGAGTCCATTTCATTCGATGTGATTGACACCACGACTACGTGGAGGGTGGAGATTGAGAACACTTTCATGGAGGAGGCCCCTGAGTGGCTACAGGAGGATGTGTTGAGGGAGGGAGCGGGGTGCAGTAAAGGAGGATGTTTTAGCGTAGCCATCTTTAGAGGAGGATATTGAGAGTGTGCGACCACCTTCACAGACAAAGACAGAGACAAAGGCAGCTAGTCAACCCAGACAAAAGCATTCCACAATGCCTTCCAATGCATCCCTGAGACCTTCTTATTCTAAAGGAAAAGTCATTCTCTTTGTCCTGAATTACATGATCTACAGGATGGAAACCAAATTCTCACCAATGAAGTCAATTATTTAAAATGGGGAATATTAAATCAACAAATGATTAATGGAGTTGGAATAAAGAAAATCGAATATCTTGAAAAAACAATTTAACCTGAAAATCAAGGATCAAGCACCAATTCTAAAGGTGTTGATATCCTATGTGATCAGGAATTCCAACAGAAGAAGCAAGATCTCCAAAAACAAATTGACAAAGTTATGTCAAACAAGGACAAGGAAATTGTTTGTTTAAAAAGTCATAGTCAAACCTTCCTTACTGAAGTTAAAAGATTAAAGCAAAAATAAGTATCAATTCCAAAGGTCAACAAAGAGACATCTACCAGCTTGATTGAAGCAAATATGTTTCCAAAACACGAAACTATAGATAAAGGGACCTTCACAGAATCAATTAAAACCATGAATCAAAGTGTCACTACTAAGGAAATAGTGTCAACCAACAAAACGACACAAGTCAATGATGAAGATTTGAATACACAAAATAGAAATCAATGGTATCCTAGAATTGAGATCAAGAAGCAAGTTACAAAGACACCTTACTGTCATCCAAAATTCAAATCATAAGAGCCATTGCATTAACCACTCAACCTACAAATGTCAGTATTACTCTGAACAAAGATGACACTCTCATTATATATCAAAGAATCGGAATCCCAATACAACTTGGAGTTATAATCAAAGATATACTCAAAATCGTAATCAAAGAAGATCCATTCAAGAACCTCATCAACAAACAAATCCAGTAAAAATCAACCTAGGATGGATTGATTCCTTTAGAATGCGCCAATATAGCTTCAATCTTCGATGGTTTTATTGTCTCATCTCATCATGTGCTTTGAGGGTGGAGCCTTTCTAGATAGGAGGACTTGTAATATACCAAGGGCATATTACATAATACAATAATAATAAATCACAATAATTAATAAAATATACAAAACACCTATGTACAAAAGGTCGTGACTCTTCATGCACATGACCATTCAATTTATACTTATACAACATCACATGCTATTGTAAACCATCACCTATCAATTATCAATCATTTATTCAAATGTAATTTTATACATCAATGTGCAATGTATATTCATCTTGTAGGTCCATAACAATATATCAAAAAAACTGTAGCAATCAACAATACAAGTAAATATAGTTCTAAAGACTGTTGTTTTGAATTTAGACGAGCCAATTTCATTCGAGGATGCATAGAAACGAACAATTGGGCATCGCAATGTAGGTAAAATATGATTTCATATAAAGGAATAGAATGTGGGCAGTGGTGGAATTGTCTGGTAAAAGTGTAATTGGATGAGTGTGGGTCTACACGAGAGTACAAAACAGATGGTTAAATTGACAATGTTACAATATGAGGTGCTACCCATCATTTTGTTGGGTACCTGCTTGTCATTTTGAAGATGACGGATCAGACTCATGCATTCTGAGCTATGTGTTTCCAGCATCAGCTATAGAGGCATGCTTTATCCTCGTGACAGACTTCATCAGATGCCTATAATTACACCAGCATACCCCTGCATGAATTCAAGTTATAATGTGTCATCGAGTACTCTACGTGTTATGACTGGAGAATTTCAGCAAAGCAATCAAATTTGTGAGGAACTGGAGATAAGAGTTGAAGTGGTTCTAGTGCTGCCTATGATAGTGCAGATCCTGAGGATTTGCTGGTAGAGACACAGAAACTGGAGGCTATTCTTGACAAGTGGATGAATGAACAGAGGTGTACGAGCACACAAGGTGGTCAGCTACAGGATGACAGCTTTTAGTACACAATCAGTGGCACTTCTGAGGAATAAATGAGCAAATGTGTTGCCTGATTATCTTGAGACTGGTTCAAAGATAAGCTGCAGCCAGTCAAATTCACTGTTTTTGGAGTGGAGTTTATGATGAGAGAAGTCTACAGGAAATCGCCGCTGTATATCCTCATGCTGGTAGAAGTAATGTGCGGCGATCTCAACCTGTTTCCATCTCCAAATCAGCAGGCCTGACTGAGGAAATTGCAGAGAGGAGGAGCACAAAAAAGGGAGAAAATCCCAATGTCTTATGAGAGGTCGACAGTATATATATATATTGGTATGATTTTGAAAGACAGTGAAGCTGACCTGCATTAGAATTTGCACAGAGCCAACCAATACACTTGTCGAAAAATTAATATAATTTGAGGGCCGACACATATATGTGGATTTGCTTGAGCTGACTTCATATTTAGGTGTTTTAAATCACCTTTTGGATTTAAATTTGAGGGCCGACCTGTGTATGCATATAAAAAGGGGCTTTGCAGCCCTAAAGGGCTTGTTAAGGTTGAGTATCTGTCCACATGTCCGCTTGGAGAAAAGATATGGGTGTCATTCGCACATTTGGCAAGACCGGGAGGGCTTGTATGCCCGCTTTGGAGGACCGATGAGATCAGATTGGAGGGAAATTTTGATTTTGAAGCCCACATTTGAAGATTGTGTTGCTGACTTTGAGCAGAAAAGGGAGCATTGAAGGGCCTTTGGAGGCTGGATGCTTCGGGCAAGGGAACAATTTTGATGATGTGTCACTTTTTAAGGGCTTTGTGGCCCTTAATTTTTGCACATGTGGCTTAAGAAGCCCGAATTTTGAATTGTTTTTTATTATTAAATTGTGAAGAGGGTTTTACCCCCTCCTTAGACTAAATTAGTGGAAACTTAGGTTAAAAATTATTATTTTATTGTAAGAGGAAGTTGAGCCTTTCCTCTATGAATAGATACGCACTTCACTAATTTGGATCATCACTTCTTGAGGGATTTTTCCCTTATGAGATCTGAAATTTCTGAAATTTTCTTGGAACATTTGTCTTGGATTGTTGTTTTGGCATGGAGTAATAAGGAAATCTGATTTGGGGCCGTTTTCTCTCATGCAATATTCTTTTGAAGGTGTTTTAATGGGAGGTTGATGGATGATTTTGGGATGCTAGGGTTTCTTCATGCATTTTTGGGTAGAGTTCTGCAATTCTAAGTGCTTCTTATGGTATCTTGGCATCTTGCTTGGATGAACTCAGAATCTTGTTAAACCCTCGGAGGAGTAAGAGTGTTTACACCCTCCTTCATATTTGTCTTTCTCATCTTGTTGGAATACTCAGGGCATGCCTCAAGAACTAGGAGGGTATACACCCTTGAGGTATTGCTTTGACTAGGGTTTTGTTCCTGGAAGTAAGAGGGTTTACACCCCTGGAAATTTTAAACCCTAGTTTCGTCACTTTCAGCTTTTGTATGACTCCATCGCCCAATAAAAAGACATTGGTCCCAGATCTCCAACTACCTACTTTCATACTCTCAACCTACAACAATTACAACCTTAAAGCTAGTTGGCTTAAAGTGAAAGAGGGATCAGTGAGGTGACAGTGGCCCTTCTCTCTCGGTTTCATCGGATTGCACTTGAGCATTAGGACTTCGGCTCTACAAGTGCAAATTTGCACGATAACATGAGGAAATTGGGGAATGTGTCAATCCAACTTCTAGATCTAGTTGAGTGACCAATTGACCTTAGTTGATGAGCTAACTACACTATTTGGAGCAAGCAATGAAGTCGGTTGGACATTAGTGGACCAACCAACTGAAGTGGTCTCAATCAAGTCAAAGAGACCATCGTAAGGAGAAAATTGCCTAACTGTTTGCGCAGATTTTGTGGAACAGTTTAACCAATTGGGACCACCATGGATAATCATCTTTGACCTAGTACACCAAATTTCATGGAGATCTATCGGATCTTCAAGTATCAATAGATGAGCTCATGGGAGAGCGATATGAAGAACAATAGTAAGAAAGGTGTTTCTCTATGTTACATCTATGGGTTTAATGGTGATTACCAATGTTTAATCGATGTATTTAGAGACCACTTGTTCCCGCTCCAAAGTCTTGTTCTCATCTATCTTCGACATCCCTTCTGTGTTTCAACATGGTATCAAAGCTATGGTGAAGGACCAACGGTGCCAAGTACCAGATGAAGAGTTGTTACGAATCTGAAGATCCTAACTAATCAATCATTGCAAGCATTGTTGGAGGTTGTTACATTAGGTGAAGACTATGAAGAGTATTTTCTTAACAAACATGAAAAAGTTGTGTATCTAAAAAGGGATCGACTCATTGTTGGACTTGCGGGCATTGGAAGATATGGCAACATCGTCATCAAAGCATGAACTTGTTGTGCTTTCTAGACATAATTATGGTGTTTGGGCACAAGACATGGAGACTTTGATGAATAGCAAAGAACTATGGCATTTTACCAAGATTATAGTACCTGATCTAAAGGGTGATAAAGAAAAATCCAAGGCCAATGGAAAAAAGAATCAGGCTATAGGTGCCATGACAACCTACATCTTCAAAGAATTGAGATTCCATACCAAGTGGAATTGAGTGTCCAAATGACATTTGGAAGAAGTTGAAACGTTACTTGACAAAGTCTATGTAAGTCAATTTATGCAACTTGAGAAGAGTTGATCTCTCTTAACCCTCTATCATTCAACAAAATTGAAGATTATTTGTCTTTAGTGAAGAAGCTACAATTGAAGCTTGGAGAATGTGGGAAAGATTTTGGGAAAAAGGAAGGTCAGTTGATAGAGTTGATCTTGATGAATTTGAAAACACCATATGATGTCATCTACTCCACATTGAGGGCAAATTGAACATCAAGGAAGGAGCATGGTAAGGGCTACACCCTTGATTATTTTTGCACTCTATTGATTAGAGAATAAGAAAAGTTTCTTGAGGAAGGAAAGTTGCGGGATAAGCAACAAGCTAACCTTAGTAAGGAAAAAAGCAAACAAGGCTATAGAGAATCAAGTTAAAATGACAACCCAATTTCTCAAAAGACCAACCAATGTAAGAATCATGAAGATAGAAAGCACAACTAAAATATAGAAAGGTGAAGAATAGGAAAATGTGTCATTATTTTTGAAGACCAAGGCATTTTGAAAGGGCTTGCTAGAAGAGGATCAACAACCTAGTAAAGAATATTAAAAATCTTGGAGGAGAATATCGACCTCAAGAAGGTAAAGGTACTCGTAATCATACATTTTTTGTTAGTTCTTCTCATGCATTGCATGCATGTACTTCTCACAAGGAATGGATAGTGAACTCTAGTTGTTCACATCAAATGGCTAAGGATGTTTCTCTCTTTTCCTCCTTTAATAAAGGCAGGAAAGAGAATATATTTGGTGTAGATGATTATGCACTAACCATTGAAGGATGTAAGTCCACTCCAAGAATGGCATGATCATTGACCTTGACTCAATGCTAATCTTCTATAGGTACCACAACTCACACAGATGGGGAAGAAAGCAGAATTTTGACCTAAGAGGTTTGTTGTGAAGGACATAAACAATAACTTTGATGCCATTGTTGAATAACTTTTAGATCATAAAGACACACTGTAAAAGTTTTGAGAATTTAAAGACCTACCTAGTTCGTGTTCGTGTTCGAGTTCGGCAACCTTGAAGTTCGATAAAAGTTTGACGGTGAAAATTTTGGAAATAAAATTCGGCATTAAGTTCGACATACTACAAAATTTGAAAATTAAAATATATATATATATAAACTCAAACATGAACTAGGTGGGTCTTTAAATTCTCAAAACTTTTACAGTGTGTCTTTATGATCTAAAAATTATTCAACAATGACATCAAAGTTATGTATATAATAAAATTAATATATATATATATATATATATATATATATATTAACTTTATTATATATATATAAATATATGGAATTATATAAACATATAAATTAATAGATAAAGTTAACTCTTTGTATATTTATTTATATTTACATATTATACATATATAAATAATTTTATATATTATACATATATAAAGTTAACTATATATATTATATATTTATTAATTTTATAAAAAATTATTGATATGTTTATAACAATTTATAAAACTTCAAAATATGAACAATTTAAAATGTGGTTTGTGGATAGCAACCTCCACGGGTGTCGTGCCACAGTGACTCGCAACCTGTCAAGTAGTTTGTCTTTGATTGTGTGTAAATGAAAGGCAAAGTGTGAAACCCAAGATCGAAATCTCTTACAAATCGAATGGAGCAGTGTGGGCACGAGACACAGGTGGCAAAGAGTGGGTAATGAACCTTGACGACGTGGCATGAATTAGAATTTAGGGTTTTATTTGCGTTTTTTTTTTCTTAAATTTTTTTAACCATGAGCGGATCGAACCTAATCGAACCCTAGCCAAATGTAAACGATTTTTATCGAATTTTTTCATGTTCGAGTACGAATTTGCGTTCCGCTTGGAGTTTGACTTGGAGTTCGGTGAACATAATCGAATATGCTCAAATTTGAATAAAATTCGGCGAATTTCAAACTTAATGGTTGAAATTCTCCGAACCCGGTGACTAAGGACACGGGGGTGTACTACTAGACCATTTGCATTGCATTGATGACAAAAGCAGGTTTTGGCATGAAAGACTAGGGCATATGACCTACATAAGTATGTAGCTAATGGATCAACTAAATATGGTTCATGATCTACCTAGGGTTATACCTTATGGAGGAGTGTGTAAGGGTTGTATGCGTGGAAAGCATCACTAAGAAAGATCTGGAAAAGCCCATGCATGGAGAGTGAAAGCTCAATTGGAGATTGCACATAGTGAACTTCGTACAATGAATAGTCCATCCCTCATTGGTGGAAGGTATGTTTTGACATTTATTGATGATTTCTCGAGATATACTTGGATATATTACTTAAAGAATAAAAATGTTGTGATTAAGAAATTTAAAGAATTTAGGGCATTGGCTAAAAAGAAATGTAGTGGACTTGTAAAATGTTTGAGGTCTAGTAATGGAGGAGAATATGCAAGTGGTGCATTTGAAGGTTACTTGCCTAAGAATGGTATTTCATCTGAATGTTCAGTGCCATATACTCCTTGACAGAATGGAGTTGCAAAGTGCAAGAACGAAACTTTAATTGTGATGATTAGGTGTCTGCTTCAAGCAAAGGATATGCTAGATAGTTTTGTGTAAAGTAGTGGCTTGCTCAAACTATATTCTAAACAATGTTCCAACCAAAGTAGTGTGAGATGTGACTCCTAGTGAAAAATGGAGTGGTAGAAAACATTCCATTGGACATTTGAAGACCTCTAACGGTCTTGCATTGGCACATATACCTGATGACAAGCAGAAGAAACTTGACTCGGAGTCATGCTTGCACTATGGTTGGATGTTCCGAAGAATTAAAGGCTTACCAGTTGTATGATCTTATCAAGTTGGAAGTGGTATGTCAATGGGATGTTATATTTGATGAAACATTGTCTGGAGCAAGCCTTATTACACACTTGACCAATGATGATTGCAGTCATATTGTAATCAAAAATCCTGAGATTTTGACACCAACTTTTGACTTAGGATCTTTACATCTTTGACACTGCCTTCAAGTCTAAAATTTGAACCTGAACCAACTGGCATTTAATCATCCACTAACGGTATGGCTAAATCTACACATCTAGAGTGCATTGGGGGACATGTCTACAAAGGAGAATTATTGTCCTAAATGGATAAAGAGGACTATTGAAGCTACTAGAGTAGATGTTGATAATACTAATTCATGGAGAACTCGAAGTCCAAAACAACAGGATGATGTTGCACTCATGACACGAGTGCTAGAGACATGATCTTGACTCATATGCAGATGCACATACTTGACCAAAATGGGAAACTACCATGGCTAAAGAATATAACTCATTGATGAAGAATGGAACATGGGATTTAGTCCCATGTCCTAAAAGATAAAAACATTGTAAAATGTAAGTGGGTCTATAAGACCAAGTTTACATTGGACGAAGTTGTCAAAAGACATAAAACTCTACTTGTGGCGAAAGGCTTTTCTCATCAAGAAAGATCGACTACATTGTACTATCACAAGTTGCTAGTCTTGGCTAGGAAGTACATCAATTGGATGTCAAAAGTGCTTTCTTGCACAAAGATCTAAATGAAGAAATTTATATGGAGCAACTACCTGGATTTGTGCAACATGGGGCGTTGGTCTATGTATTGAAGAAATCTCTAGATGGCCTGAAACAAACACCTTGTGCATGGTATAAAAAGATTGATAAATTATTTCTTTGTAATGGTTTCAAACGATGTGAACCTAACCACAGCATCTATGTAAGGAATGAGAATGGTAAATTTTGTTAGTTGCCTTGAGGATAATTTGATTATCATTGGCAGTTGTTAGGATTCTATCTTTGATCTAAAGCAAAAGTTGAACGATACAATGGAAATGGCCGACCTAGATTTGTTGCATTTATTTTTAGGCATCCAAATCTTACTAAGGGATGAGGGTGTCTTCGATGGACAATCCAAATATGCAATTGATTTGTTAAAATGATTCAAGATGGATGATTATAAACCTTGTAAAACACCATTTCAGTCAGGCATTAAACTACCTAAGAAGTGCAATTCTCTGAAAGTTGATGCTACTTTATACAAGGAACTTGTTGGGAGTATGATCTATTTGACTAACAATAAATATGATGTTTTGTTTATTGTTATTTTGGTTTCCACATTCATGCAAGAGCCTCTAGAAATTCATTTGAAAGAAGTCGAGGATTGTTCATTATGTGAAGGGAACATCTCAATTGGGCATTAAATATTGAGCCAACAAATATATATAGTTGATTGGGTACACTGACTCAAACTGCACCGATGATATCAACGACTACAAGTCAACCTTTGGTTATGCATTTAGCCTTGGGTTAGGGCAAATTTTGTGGTGATGTAAGAAGCAGCAAGTTGTTTCACTGTCGATCACAAAGGCAGAATACAAGGGCGCAGTGAATGCAAGGACAAATGTTGTGTGGATTCACAATCAAATTGCATATATTAGCCTTCTTCACACAAAATTGACTATAGTATATTAAGATAATCAAAGTGCAATTCATGTAGCTAATAATCTTGTCACACACCATAACATGAAGCATGTGGAACTTCATGCACATTATGTCAAACAATTGGTACAAGAGAATGTAATATCTCTCACTTACTGCTATACAGATGATCAAATTGTGGATATTTTTTACTAAATAGTATGTGAAACTTTGTTCGATGCTTGGACTCCATGATCAAGAAGTTGTCCTGAAGGGGGGGTGTTGATGTAATGACATTTTTTGACCCTCTAGTAGTGTTGAAGGAGGTATTTTAGAATATGATGATATTGGGGAATATGTCAACCCAACGTCTGCATCTAGTTGATCAACTAATTGACCTTGGTCCATGGGCCGACGAGACTATTTAGAGCAAACGACAAAGTCGATTTGCCATGAATTGAAGAACCAAATTAGTCAACCAACTAACTGAAGTGGTCTCAATCAAGTTGGAGGGACCACCCTAAGGAGATAATCATCTAACTACTTGAGCATATTTTGTGGAATAGTCTAACCAACTAGGACCACTGTAGGTAATCATCTTTGACCCAATGAACAAGATTTCATGGAGATCTAGTAGATCAAGTATAAATAAACGAACTCATGGGTGAACGATATGAAGAACAATATAGTAAGAGAGATGTTTCTCTATGTTATATATGTGTTTAATGGTGATTACCAATGTTTAACCGATGTCTTTAGACACCACCTATTCCTAATAGAACAGTCTTGTTTTCATCTATTTTCACAAAGAGAGATAAAGTACAACAAAGATTGAACACAATAGAGAGAGAGAGACTAATGCTCCTCCTCTCACATCTCCAATCCAAGTGTAGAGAAGAATAAACACAAGTGCATAACTAATTGATGATAATGACTCTCCTTCCTCTATTTATATGAGAGGTAAGAAAGGTCCACAATGATAAGTGGACCTATTCCACTACAAGCAACCTACAAGACACGAGTAGGCCCACACATGTGAAGCACTCTATTTCAAGTGACACATGTCAAGATCCAAGGTGACGACGATCAACAAGCAAGGATCCAAGGCATGAGCGCTACTTCCCAAGGTCCAACACTCCTCTAAGACTCCAAAGCTCCAATGCATCTCCAAGGTCATGTGCCTCCTCAAGGACCACCACAGTGCACACCTACATGTCCACTCCCTCAACCCAAATGTCCTCAAGTCATGTGTAAGCCTCCATGCAACCAACCAAGCAACCCCGTGATATCTAGGGATCAACACCCTCCTTTAATATAAGGCATCCTCTAAGCAAGCAACCTCCCTCCATGTGCCAACTACATGAAGAAGTCACCAAGATACATAGGTCTCCAATGCTCCAAGGAAGAATGTCATACAAGCCAGTGTTTTAAAAACCGCCAAACCGAAACCGAAACCGACCGGTTAGATGGCGGACCGGGTCGAACCGGTAGAAAAATCGAACCGGCCGATTGGTTTAAGACAAAACCGGCCGGTTCCGTCTTAAACCGGCCGGTTCGGTTCTGTTTTGCCCAATGACGCCCGCAAATGCCAAAATCTTTTTTTTGTTTGTTTTTTTTTAAATCTTTTACCCTCCTAAACCCTAACAGAATGTTATAAAGGCATAGCAGCCCCCTCTAAGAGCCTCACACCTCTCTCATTCATCATTTGGGAGCATTTGGAAGCATTTTAGAGGTTTTGGGTTTTGGAGCAGCATTGATTTTTGAGGAGCAGCCTTGAGGAGCTTATTGGGCAAGTGTTTTGGGTAGTTTGTGGTGGATTTGGCATCTCAACTAGGAGGCTATAGTTCATCTTCAAGTTTGGAGGAGTTTGGAGGTAGTTTGTGGTGGATTTGGAATCTAAGTGAGGAGGCTGGTAGTTCATCTCAAGTTTGAGGAGTTTGAGGACTCTAGAGGTACAAGCTTGGAACAATTTCCACTCACATTTTTCCATCTCGAGAGCTGAATGATTTGAATCTTGACTGTTGAATGTTTGAAACTTGTAAGAGTCTAAGACAAGGTCCCTTCTTTGCATTTTCAGATTGATTGCATTGTGCAAATTCCACCTTGAAGTTTGATTTAGCCTTGAGTTTGTATTTCTACAAATTTACAATGGTCCTGCAACTACAGAAAAGATGAGTCGCCGGGTTCGCCGAGGTGATTGAAGGCTGCAGTATGTATTGCAAGTAATATTGGTCAAAAATGCATCAAGAGGTGGGGCAGATGGTATCTTCAGAGGGTTGAAAGAACACTCTACTGCGTTAAAGGCTAAGTTAAATCAAGGAAAACATTGTAGTTTTGGCTAAAAAGAGATGCAAAGTACTTAATGACTACCAAGAGGTTCGCAAGGCTAGGGTGCTTGCTGATGAAATAGGAGAAAGAGGGCAGCCATCCCTACTCCCTTTGATTACATGGTGACTCCATCTCTCTTCATCTCTACCAGCTAGACAGAGACTCTTTCATTATATTCCTCCTCCCATTGATAGTGAAAATACCATAAATCCACCTAAAAGTAAAAGGAGGAATAGCATCCAAAGCTAGTTCACACCTCCCCCCACTTCTGACTCAAACAATGCCAATGTTTCTCAAATCAACCCACTCAAAGTCAACCCACCTTAGATGACCATTTGAAGAAACAATATAGAGAGAGATTGCTTATGAGTACAAAGCTAGATGGTGGCCGCCAGTCAGAGCATTCCTTCAATGTTGCCAACCATTACTCAACCTACAGGGATTCCATTATTGCCAGGGAGGGGCTTCAAAGGCCCTAGTATGCATGATTTGAGGGGATCTCTTCTGCAAAAAGAGGTCGAATCCATAGAAGAATACTTGACAAATTTCAAAATATCATGTAATAAATGTAGATGTGTACCATCGCTGTCAGATGGGATGGAGGATGGAAAGAACTCAGACACGGCAAGGGGATTCCCTTGTCTCTTGCCCACAAGGGACAATGTTTTTGAGATCGGTTGATGCATCTGATAGGGTCAAGATGCAAACTTGTTGTTTGAGTTATTAGATGAGGTTGTTATGGACGTGGGGGTGGAACGTTGTTCAGCCGCTCATATAATGCCTCTAACTATGTTCCTGCAGGGAAGATGTTAGAGGAAAAACACGTAACCATATTTTGGACCCAATGTGTTGTACATTGCATAGACCTCATGCTTGATGACATTGGAAAACAAGAATGAATCATAAACACTATAGAGCATGCCAAAAGCATCATAAAGTACATATCTACAACCGCTCATGGGTTTTGAACCTAATGAGGAAAGACACAGAGAATAGAGAACTTCTTATGCCCAGCTTAATCACCAGGGATTTTGCAACTCAATTTTACACTCCAGAATCTATGGTTCTAATCGGCAACTTGCAAAAAGATGTTTGTATCTAATGAATGGAATGAATCTCAAAGGGCCCGCAAACCGTATGGAAAAGACACCAAAAAAAGAAAGTTAATGATCCCCACATTTTGGAAAAAGTGATAAATTGTGAGAATTGGGTTTACAATTTGTTAAGGTAAAGTTGTTGTGGCTAGTGGATGGGGAAAATTTGACCATGGGTTACATTTATGAGGATATGGATCAAGCAAAGGAGCAAATAAAGGCATCATACAAGGATAGAGTGACAAAGTATGGTCCTATTTGGGAGATCATTGATAGTAGATGAACAATCAACTCCATCACCCTATACATGCAACTGGGTATTTCCTAAACCTAAGGTATCATGCTGTGCCAGCAGCCTTGGAGGTAAGTGATGTGGACCGGGAGGTTAGAGATGGTTTATAGATTGATCGCCTTTAGATGCATGGTCTCAGAGTGACTTGAGATAATCCATTGATAGATCACTTATTCTAATTAGAGCCACAGATACCTTCGACAAGAACCTTATAGCATTTCGTAGGCAAGGGATGGATGAGCCACGTAACAATTCCAAAGTTTAAACTTTAAAGTTCAAGATAAAATTTTATATAATTTATATTTTATTACTTCAAGGAACTAACTCGAATAACTATGTTTTTTGCAGCAAATTGGTGGGAGTCATTTGGCAGCCATTGTCCTAAATTGAAAAAGTTTGCAATTAGAGTGCACATCATTCATAATGTAAGTGTTTTAGAACAGAAATCTGGTTAGAAAATGATCTAGTCTCGGCAAGTATGTAACCCTTCTCACTCAGCGCAACCCAATTGTTGGTGATCAAAGAGCATCTGGCTGATCCTATTGTGTTGGATGATGCTGATCCAACTTCAGACAGTAGTGAGGACTCACCCACTGAGTTTGAGGATGACCATGATTTGGAGATGGAGCTAGCAGGGCAGGCTCAGATGGAAGCAGATCCACTATTAGGGCCCCACGATTCGACCGATAAAGGTCGACACATGGTAGTTCTATGGAACCGCAGGCAGCCGTAGTCGTTGTCGAGCACCTCATGTGCTCCCGCCGCGTCGCATTTACTATTGTACTTAGTGCAGCTTCAGAGTGTGTACAAATGTCCCCTGATGTCATAGATCAAGGCTTCAGTCCCAGTCCGAAATGATGATGATGTCGAAGTAGGATGCTCCATGCCATTTCTGTTTCTAGCGAGGATTGATCATTGATCATGCGTTGATCAGTTTGGTGGAGGTGACTTGGTAGTTTTATGACTTTGCTAGTATGTGTTTTGTTGTTGTGGTCTATAGAGGATCGAGGCCATTTTGACTCTAGAGCCTCCTTGATTATGTATTTATGTTCCAATCTCTAGATATGTATTGCACTTGGTGCCATTTTGATATATTCATGAGCATACTTTGGATATCTTGTCTCTAATTGTCTCTAATGCTTTGGAAACATGATTTAAAATCTTTCCGATCTCTAGATATGTATTGCACTTGGTGCCATTTTGATATATTCATGAGCATACTTTGGATATTTTGTCTCTAATTGTCTCTAATGCTTTGGAAACATGATTTAAAATCTTAAAAATATATTTTTTCGTTAAAATTTAAATATTTTATGTATTTTTTTTTAAAAACGGTTCATTGAAACCGGTTCCGGTTCCGGTTCAGGTTGGACCCTCAACCGGTTTCGGTTTTTAAAACATTGATACAAGCATCCATACAAAGTCCAGCAACTCAAGAGTAAGCCACCTCCAATGTGCAAGTCCATCATGGAACAAAAAAGGATCAACCATACACCATGCACCCCACATCTCATGAAGCACCCCCAAACATGGTGTAAACACATTTAGAGTAACCTCAAAAGCTAACACTCTCTCTTTACGAGGAAAGTGTTTTAACCAACACCTATCATCTCCCTCTACAACTCATACTTGCCATTTGGAAATCTATCCCTGCAGCAATCTCAAAGTCAACCCAAACATCATCCTCCATCAAGGCATCACACCTCTCCTGGAAGGCTCATGAATGGAAGAAACTAATGCAACATGACTAGAATATTTCCTAGGAGGTATCCTCATCCTCACTGAAGATATGGGCGCTCCTGCATGCACCTATGCATCGTGTAATGTCTAAGTAAGCCATCTCAACCTCCTACATGTTTGAGTCGAAGGCAAGAGCATATCCACCCCCAATCTCACCTCATCTACCTCTGGATCAAACTCTGCTCTGGCTTTTGAATCAATCTTCGGAACAACAACCTCCTCTCTCTCCTCAATCTCTAAGGGAGAATCTTGTGAACTAGAAGACCTCGCATCCTCATCAAACATAACATACCTGCTCACCATTGTCTTCCGCTGTGTTGGAATATCAATTCTATAAGTTGTAGAAGTATCATTGTATCCAACAACACAAGATTCCATTATAGCATCTCGAATCTCCAAAGAATGTTGACCACCGATGAATCTCAAGGGGCATAACCCTAAACCACCAACATCCCTCAAGTCAACATCACAAGACAAAATCTTTGGACAACACATCATGAGCTATTCAGAATGTCCTATAAAGATAATCACATATCCATACAAGGCCAAGATAAATGGATCAAATCTATCAAAATCACAAAGATAGAAGTACACACAAGTCAATTGATCGATCCTGAAATACCAATCTTGTGGCATAAGAAACAAGCCACGCAGGGCTGTCAACAACCTATGAACATGAGAATCACTCTCATGCACCTTAAAACATCCAACAACTGAAGCATCAACCTCAACTAGGTCAACTCTCTCTTTCTGAAAAGATTGAAGTAAGAGGACCATTAAGATCAACTCTCTCTACCTGAGGAATCCAAGAAGTGATTCCAATAGAATAATGAGAACGATGTAGCTAATCACCAACACAGTGCACAATCACATCTCCCATGCTAATGATCAAGCAATTGGACAATTGAGCTCTAAATCCCACCCAATGTTTCAAGTAAACAAAGATTAAGGTTGTGGGTAACCATTTAGATGTGTAAATATCATAATGTCTTGTAGCGTGCTATTGCACAGTGTTTAAACAGATATAGCATACCAGTGAACAGAGCAAGGGCTATTTGGTTGTAGATTCCACCAACATTTCAACCAAACAATAATTCAGCAGTAGATATACACCAATGATTTCAGCAAGCATATTTGATCGCTGGGGGTTATCACAAATGAGTTTGACATAGTAATTTCATCTAGTAAGCATCCCAACAAGTTAACTAGCATGAACATTGTATGTTCATGTGTAATTTTTCATTGTTGTAGAGAGTTAACATGTGCACCAGCAATAATACCCATCAGCATTCCAAGCAAATGGTTAACACAAGCAAGCAAATCAATCTCAATTTTGAGGAAGTTGATTGGGTACTAAATTCATGGTGCTAGAACTAATTAACACCAGAACTAAAACAAGCATATAGAGCATCACATTCACACATCAACGGAACACCATGAAAAATAGAAATTACCCTGGAAACCCGAATGGGGAAACCAGTGATTAATAGCTTATGTTTATGATCAAGCATTATTACAAACTAGAGCTATACACTCTCAATTAAAGATTTTGTGTATTCTTACTCATTGGCGGTATTCTTATAGATTGTTTTGGCTCAAAGACAATCTTTGATCACCAAGGACAAGCTCAAAATCCTCTTTATCCTCCAATCTATGAACAGATTTCTTCATTCCAAGTCCTCAGTGATTTTTGCTACAGCCCCATTCTTCCCAAGCTTCCATTTTTTCATCTCTTAGATTCATTTCCATCAAGCAAGCATCCTCTATTATAATATTGCCTTGGAATACCAACCAATAAGTTGTTTGTTTCCCCTTCTTGTGGCCAAAATGAGACCTTTAGCCTTGGGTCTTCAAATTGATTGCCAACAGACCATTGGCTTCAAACTTTGCCAGGATTTATCTTTTTTACAAAGTTTGGAGGAGGGGTTATTTCAAATCCATTTTGGATAACACCTCATTCACAGGCTTTTGGTCCTCAAAAGCTTCAACTCAAAGTTGCAACATGTTGTTCTCCTCTAGCACACTCTCTATTCCCAGCAGCCTTGCATAAATTCCATCTAGGACTGAACAAATGTCTTCCATAGAAAATTTCTTAAAACAATTGTTTCTCCTTGGTCTGCAAATGCAGAAATCTTTTCTTACTCCTTAACCTTGACTCTCCAAACTTATCTCTTGGATGTGTGGTTCCTAGGATGAAGTTTTGGATGAAGCCTCCAACACTTGGCTTCCCAATGTCCAATTAACTTGCAACACTAGGAAAATTTGGCATTCCCTTTTTGCTCGTGTTCTTCTTTATTTTCTATTGGCTCAAAGAATTGGTCATTTGATCCTTCTTCTAAAGGCAACCTACTCTTTTGCTGAAGGCTTGCTTCTTCCAACAGCTAGTCACTTGGTGGCCTCTCATACCACAAAAGGAACATGCATCAGAGTGCCAACAATTATCAACTTTCTGGCTTTTATTTTTATAGAAAAAACAAACAAGAGATGTTTTTTCATAACTTTTCGTTTTATTCTTGTGCTTGTCAGCTTGTTTGCTTGGTCCTACAAGTGTTGGTGCAGTTTTTTATGGCAAAAGCATCCCTCGGCTACCCTCATTCAAGCTTCTACAAGCATGTTGGAATAAGGGTTTGCTACCCACTCATTTTTCTACTGCCTTTGATTCAACCGAAATGGTCCCTCTTTCCTTGACAAAGAAATCTTTGTGGTCTTAGCTTGAACCAAACTTTTAAAAGATGTGCTACATACGCACTTCCTCTTTGCCACTAAAATGTAGGACTTCACTCTTGCCCCAATGTTCGACTACAATGGAGTTTACAATCCCTTGGCTTCTCTTGCCTAGCCCTTGGCCATCGTAGCCCATTTATCTCATTAGCTTGGAATCTATGCCTCTAATATACTTTTCAAAATTACCAAAGGGCTCTTCTGAAAAATATTGAGGAAGGTGATCTTACCATCCCTATCTCAGTCATGGTACCGACTTCTGCGGTAGCAATGGAAGGTGCTTGCACTTCCTTGGTCTCTTGGACAGCTACTTGTAACTTGGCCAATGCCTCCTCCTTCACTACCAATTCAAGGTACGGCTGAGCCATCATCTGAGTGAACCTCTGTTCTGGCTAATCATCTAGTTGAATTACTTTCTCTCCCAATTGAAAGATCTGAACTTTGTTCTTGTTCCAATCTACCATAACAAAGGTGGGAGATTCCTGGTGTTCAACCTGCAGCTCCTTTAACGAAGGCAGCAATTTTCTAGCAGCCTCAAGGTCCTCTTCCAGGTCTGTTATCCTCTTGTCAAACCTCTGTATTTTCGCCTTCAAGTGCTGATTCTCCTTTTGGATCTGCCCATTAATGGCCCTTAAGTCTTCCAACCTTTCTCTTTTCAATGCTTTACCCATATTGGGTCTGTTTCTCCTCAAAGTGCTTCCAGCTTCGTCAAGGTCAAAGATTCAGCTGCTCTGATACCAATATGATACGTAAACAGTACACCCATGGCCTGTCTGTCTCGGCAAGGTACATTTTTATATCTATTTGCTAATGGCTGTAGGTGAATGCCAAACCAGTGATTCCAACAAATAAATGAGAGTGCTATAGATGATCACCAACACAGTGCACAATCACATTTTCCATGCCAGTGATCAAGCAATTGGACAATTGAGCTCTGGATCACAACCAATGATTCAAGTAAACAGAGATTGAGGCTGTGGATAATCAATTGGGTGTGTAAATGCCATAATGTGCTGTAGCACGCTATTGTACAGAATTTAAACAGATATAGCATGCCAGTGAACAGAGGAAAGGCTATGTGACTGTAGATTCCACCAACATTTCAAGCAAACAGTAATTCAGTTGTAGCTATACAACAATGATTCCAGCAAGCATATTTTATTACTGTGGGGAAACACAAACGAGTTGGATATGTAGTAGTTGCATCTAGTTAGCATCCCAGCAAGTTCACTAGCATGAATATTATATGTTCATGTGTAATTTTTCATTGCTGTAGGGAGTTAGCATGCGCACCAGCAATAATACCCATCAGCATGCCAAGCAAATGGTTAACACAGCAACAATAAAATCGATGTCAGTGCTGAGAGAGTCAATTGAGTATCAAATTCAGGGTGCTGGAACTAATTAACACCAGAACTAAACCAAACATACAGAGCATTACATTCAGACAGCAAAGGAACACCCTGAACAACAGAGATTAGAAATTACCCTGGAAAACCAGCAACCAATGGTTTCTCTTTATGCTCAGGAATTATTAAAAACTGGAGCTATACAATCTCAATCAGAGATTTCGTGTATCCTTACTCATTGGTGGTATTTTTGCAGATTGTTTTGGCTCAGAAATGATCTTTCTTCACCATGGAAAGGCTCAAAATTCTCTTTGTCCTCCGATTTATGAACAAATTTCTTCATTCCAAGTCCTCATTCATTTTACTATTGCCCCCTTCTTCCCAAGCTTCCATTTTTTTTTCATTTCTTGGGTTTCTTTCCATCAAACAAGCGTCCTCTATTATAACACTGCCTTGGAATGCCAACCAACAAGTGGTTTGTTTCCTCTTGTGGCCAAAATGAGACCTTTGGCCCTTGGTCTTCAAGTTGATTGCCAGCGGACCATTGACTTCAAACTTTGTCAAGATTTATCTTTTTTACAATGTTTGGATTAGAGGTTATTTTGGATCAGGTACCATGTTAAAAAATATGGCATTGTGCCTCACCATTAAAGTGGTGATTATCATAAGAAACCCAACCATCATTAATCACAAAATGAAATAGATAAGATAATTTTATTAATGTCCAACTATTGACCACAAATAGGTCAAAGGGACTGCTAAGTACAACAGTGTGGGATACAAGTGGGAGCACAAAGGCCACTCCTATAAGCACATATAAAAGCATGAAGCAAATCTAAACTATGCGATGCTAGATCAGATCAATGATCTAAGACCATGAAACTGAGAAGCAGAGTGAGAATGCAGAAACGTGCAAGAACAGTTGAGAACCCAAAAATACAAAAAAAAACTCCAGAAAGGGGGGAGGGAGGATGCCACGCCTGGGGGACGTAGGTCAACCACCCCCGAAGCCCTCTCTCCTGCCATCTGGGGCCGAAGCGAAGAATCTCATGATAGATGACTGATCAGGATCTGGAAGACTTGGTGGATCTGGTTAGAGATAAGTCTCTCCATCCAAAAGAAGTATCCCTCTGCCAAGGTCTGGAGGAAAACTCTTGTCTGCTTGTGTCGTGTGAACTATCTTGGGTGCGACACCCCTCATGGGATAGAAAACTCCACTCTCAACAACATGCTAATATGTTTTCATGTGATTATAAATGAGGCAAAGACTAAAATATATATAGTAGTGAGGTTTAGTTAGTTGTCCCCAAACCCATAAACACAGGACCAAAAAGCCCACCCAACAACATAAATGAATTTAATGTCCAACAGGACCACAAGTCAAGATTACGTTAAATACACCAACAGATCTTTGTTTCAAATTCCTTACCCAAGGCTCTTTGGTCCTTCTGTCCCTTTCTTGTAATTGTTTCTTTGCTTTAAGCAAGGTGGTTATATGTATTATGCATAAATACCAGCAAGACCTAGCAATCAGTGGTCAAGGTAGGCACCATGCAAATTATCCTCTAGATAGAGTGACATGCTGATGCAGGAGCATCGTCAGCAAGCACACGTGGAGAGACAACTCAACACCTTAGCGCGCCATTGAATCATTTTGAAATCTTAAAAGCTGGTGTTTCCTGCAAATCTTTCTGAAACTGATTGAAAACTGAAGAAGATCAAAACGCTTGGGATTGAATGATCACAAGTGATCTGGGAGTTTCACTCCTAGACTTTAATGTAACGGAACTTAAGTAGCTGTAAGTTTTTTCTTCAAGAATATAGATAGTCGGGGGGAACCCTCTTGTATAAGTAAGAGGTATTGTATACCCAAATGAGGCTGCTGGAGGAGTATTGTTACTGAATAGGAGGTAGCTGCAAGTTAGTTAGAAACTATCAGAGTTGTAGCCTTGTAAATTGAGTATTTGAATGAATATAACAGATGAACATTGATCCAAAAAGTGTCTAGTGTTACTATTATTGTCTATCTGAGTGAATGGCAGATTTTCAGTTTAGATTTTGTTCTCTGTTATTGTGTATTTTCACGAATAAATGAATTACACTATGAATGTATGAATCTAAGAAGTGATAAATAAGTTTCACTCGTTTTTCTTCATCGAGCTTATGCAAGGAGTGCATATCGCCCACAAGGAGTGCGTCGACAGAGTCTTCGACTCAAAAGCTCAGGAGGAGAAGTTTAAGAGTTATTTGCAGAAAGGAGTGAGGAACTGGTGCAAGGCGTGCACAGTCGCCCGTAAAGAAGCTAAGTCTTGACTAAAGATCTGTTGCAAGGAGTGTACAGATCCGAAATTTCGACTAAGTGTCGAAGAAACCCTCAAAAGAGTTAAGGGTTCAGAGGAAGAAACAAAGCTCAAGAGAGATAGCACAGGGAAATCTTCAAAGGGAGTGAAGCTCCGAAGGTTTCACAAGTTATCGGCTAAGATCTGTCCAGGAGGGAACGGGATCATTCCAGATCGTTGGATCTGGGAAAAGTGCACGAGCTTCAAGTCTTTGTGTGCACACAAGAGCGAGGATCCACCGAAGTCCCGAAGAGGTCAGGGACCGTCCATCATCCAGAGGGACAGGTGGCGTAAGATCTACAACTCCGGAGCAGGAGCACTTCGGAAGTTTTGTAGACAAGGAGAAAGTGAAATCGTCGAATAGCCGAAGGCCGAAATAGATCTGGGTCATTGGTTGCCAGGAGATACGTGTCGATAGATCTGAGACTTCGGAGAAGGTCACTTCGGAAGATTTCAATTGCGGAGTGTGACAAACTCCCGAAGTCCTGAAGGCCAACGTAGATCGCAACCGTTCGTTGCGAAGAACACGTGGCAAGAGATCAGGAAGTTCGGAGGCCTAACACTCTGAAAGGAAGTCGACGAGAGCAGAGGAGATCTAGACCGTCAGATCCAGAAGGACACGTGGTGGAAATCCGTCGTCTTCGGGTGAAACCACTCCGGGAGAAAATGAGCGTGCAGGAGTTGAAACTACCGAAGCCCGAAGAGCCGAAGTGGATCGTGGTTGTTAGATCCATAAGGACACACGTCGACAGATTATGTATTTCAGGTGAAAGCACTTCGCGAGAAAGCGAAGGCAGAGAGTTTGAGACTCCTGAAGCCCGAATAGCTGAAAAGGCTTGTGGCCATTGATCTGTGGGAGGTACGCATCAATAGATCGTGGACTCCGGGTGAAAGCGCTTTGGGCAAAAGCGAGCGTAGAGAAGTTGAGACTTCCGAAGACCGAAGTCTCGAAGTGGACTAGAGCCGTTGATTTGAGGCGAACGCATGGCGCCTAATCTAGAACTTCGGGTACGGAATACTCTGGAGGAAAGCAGAGGTTGAAAGTGTCGAACCCCCAAAGCGCAGAGTCCTGAAGTAGATCTTGATCGTTGATTGCGAAGGAGGTCGAGGATCGTTGATATGATCTTGGTTGAAGGTTTTGAAGTCGAGGAGCGCCAGGAGGTTAAGCCTTGGGTCATAGCCCAAGATCACATGCAAGGAAGAAGCTAGCCCCCGTTAGCGTGAGATTTGGAAATGGTGCTAAGAGAGTCGGACCTGCAGATAGTCGTCGATCTGAGAACGGAAAATCGACGGTGGTGAATCATTGCGGGGAGCGGAGGAAAAATTAGCGAACGTGCTAGTTTGCAGCCCGCTATTCGCTAGATCCGTTGATCTCGTCGGGACAAGGGATCAACGACCACGATTCAATCGAGATTGGGTGAGCACTTTTCTGATTGTGGGGACGGAACTCTCTGATAAAGAGCGAGCACGTTGGCAGCCCGCAATTACTCTGAACCGTCAATCGACGGACAAATCAGTCACGATCAGATCATGACCGTGAAAACCCTGAGGGTGATAACGGGGCCTATGTTTGATTTTGAGACCAGCAAGGTCCCGAGGAGCTGATCCAGCTCAAGAATATTTAACGATCCTTGACCGAGAGGTCGAACAACCCCGAGGAGAGAAGGGGGGGGTCTGCATCAAGTGGTATCAGAGCCTAAAATTTGCTTGCAGATAGCAGGCAAAGCTAAGAAGGTGAAAAGAGATAGAGCTTAAAATTTGTCTACAAATAGTAGGCAAAGGTGAGAAGGTGAAAGGAGGTAATCTGATAACATTGAATGGTATCAGAAGCATAAGTTTTCATGTAGACAACAGGTGAAGGAGGAGACAGAGTACAATGCTTTGTAAAGATTGTTGGAAGGTGTGCAGCAAATGGTAGACAACCAAGTGGGCTGAGGTAAGAGGAAGATGGCTATTGAAGGCCATAAGTGTGGTCAAGACAAGGACCACCAGCAGAAAAACAAAGCTGAGATAAAAAAAAGAGCTCAGGGAAATCAGAGCAGGGATGGAGAGCCTGACATGGAGGATGCAGCAGGAAGCAAAGGTACACTGGACATATGAATGGCCTTTGAAGAGGAAAGCGAAGTGGCATGTCCAGAAGTCGTTACCCAGAAGGCAACATCAAGTAGTGAGGAAGTGGTTGAGGCATGCTGAAAACCTCAGTGACACAGAATAGGAGATAGTTTACATCTGTGAACCAGAAGTTGGAAGAACCCTCAGTGATGAGGAAGGGAGATCAGTTAAAGGTCTCATAAATTTCCAGGAGGGCAGAGATGAATTTTCAAATTGCCAGGTGGGCAATGAGATGAGATCAATTGAGGATCTCATAGACTGTCAGGAGGGAAGCAATGGAAATTCATATTGTCAGGTGGGCAATGAGATGGGGTCAGTTGATCTCATAGACTACCAGGGGGGCAAAAGAGAAATTCCAAATTGCCAGGTGGGCAAGGGAAGGAAAATGAGACTGTCTGAAAGTCTTAGGAGCTCAGAGGAGAGCTCATATCAACAAAGAATGTTGACAGGTGGCAGGGAGGTAGAAGAGAGACCTCATATGTATGAAGATTCATGTGGGTTTGCAAGCCATATGAATGAAGATAATGAGAAGTTAAATACTTCCATCAAAGAGGAGGAGGATTAGAGGAGTGTTCTGGTCGTTGTGGGAATTCGAATATTCTTGCCTAACAGTCCAACAGAGGCTAGTACGAGTGTTGCACATGAGGAGATGATGCAACAGGAATCCAAGAGAGAGGCCATGGGGCCAAATTCTTTTGAAACTAACTGTGTTTGTGATGCAGGTGCAGCAGAGGAAAGATAGCCAGCAAGGACTGTCAAAGAGGAGGAGCAGACACTAATGTTTGCCCAAGCAGAAAAAGAGGAGCATTCAAATGAATTGTTCACTCAATGGAAGCAAGAGCTGAAGATGTTGGAGGATTGGTTGAACAATCCAGAACCAGGAAAGGACTGCCAGGATGCAGTCATGCAAAGGGAGACAGGATGCCAGCATGAGGAGCAGCTGGAGGAAGCTGAAGATATGCAGTCAGTCTGTCAGAGGAGAAAGTTGAGCAGCAACTCAAAGGTGAGACTGCAGAACTGGAGTCTGCAACAGAGTGGTCAACTAGTGCCACCGAAAATGAAGATGAGGTAGGGGATCAAATTGATCTATCCATTAGTAAGGATGAAACACAGCAGAGTAGCATGCATGAGAAGAGGAATCAACCAGCAGAGACTGCCATGGAGGAGGAAGAGCACACATTACAGTGTGCCCAAGAGGTGGAGAAAGAAGAACGTTGGGTGGAATTACTCGAAAATTTCAGCCAAAAAGATGAACATGAAGAATTGGAACCTACAGCAAAGGAGATAACTGTAGAATGTGAACCTACAGCAAAGGAGAGAGAAGCAGATAGCATGGATTTTTCTGATCTGTGTGAAGAACTGGAGGCCCTAGAGAGATGGGTAAAGACGCAAAGTCAGCTAATCCAACAAGTCAAGTTGGAAATTGATGGAAAGGAGATGCAGCAGAATGAGATGAAGGAGAAGAGCCAACCAGTGGACCAGTTGGACAAAGAAATAGAGGATATTAAGAGACTGATGTTGAAAGCAGCACAAGAAGCAGTCAGCAAAGAAGGATGGAACAGAAGAGGACCTGCATGAGCAGTAGAGGCAACAAGGAAGAGGAGCAAGTGGACAGCTCCAATTTCAGGTTTGGGACCCTGGAGGATCTCAACAACATAGCAGAGGGAGCCATGAGCAGGAGCTCATGATTTTCCCAGCAGTGGAGTATGATGTAGGAGCATCGTCAACAAGCACACGTGGAGAGACAACTCAGCGCCTTAGCGTGCCGTTGAATCATTTCGGAATCTTAAACATTGGCGTTTCCTGCAAATCTTTCTTAAACTGATTGAAAACTGAAGAAGATCAAAACGCTTGGGATTGAATGATCACGAGTGATCTGGGAGTTTCACTCCTAGACTTTAATGTAACGAAACTTAAGTAGCTGAAAATTTTTCTTCAAGAATATAGATAGTCAGGGGGAACCCTAGGAACCCTCTTGTATAAGTAGAGGTATTGTATGCCCAAATGAGGTTGCTGGAGGAGTATTGTTACTGAATAGGAGGTAGTTGCAAGTTAGTTAGAAACTATCAGAGTTGTAGCCTTGTAAATTGAGTATTTGAATGAATATAACATATGAACATTGATCCAAAAAGTGTCTGGTGTTACTGTTATTGTCTATCTGAGTGAATGGTAGATTTTCAGTTTAGATTTTGTTCTTTGTTATTGTGTATTTTCATGAATGCATGAATTACACTATGAATGTATGAATCTGAGAAGTGATAAATAAGTTTCACTTGTTTCTCTTCATCGAGCTTATGCAAGGAGAGCATATCGCCCACAAGGAGTGCGTCGACAAAGTCTTTGACTCAAAAGCTCGGGAGGAGAAGTTTAAGAGTTATATGCAGAAAGGAGTAAGGAACTGGTGCAAGGCTTGCACAGTTGCCCGTAAAGAAGCTAATTCTTGACCGAAGATCTATTGCAAGGAGTGTACAGATCCAAAATTTCGACTAAGTGTCGAAGAAACCCTCAAAAGAGTTAAGGGTTCAGAGGAAGAAACAAAGCTCAAGAGAGATAGCGCGGGCAAATCTTCAAAGGGAGTGAAGCTCTGAAGGCTTCACAAGTTATCGACTAAGATCTATCCAGGAGGGAACAGGATCATTCCAGATCGTTGGATCTGGGAAAAGTGCACGAGCTTCAAGTCTTTGTGTGCACACAGGAGTGAGGATCTGCCGAAGTCCCGAAGAGGTCAGGGACCGTCCATCATCCAATGGGACAGGTGGCATAAGATCTACAACTCCAGAGCGGGAGCACTTCGGAAGTTTTGTAGACAAGGAGAGAGTGAAACCGCCAAATAGTCGAAGGCCGAAATAGATCTGAGCCATTGGTTTCCAGGAGATACGTGTCGACAGATCTGAGACTTCGGAGAACGTCACTTCAGAAGATTTCAATTGCAGAGTGTGACAAACTCCTAAAGTCCTGAAGGCTGACGTAGATCGCAATCGTTCGTTGCGAAGAACACGTGGCAAGAGATCAGGAAGTTCGGAGGCTTAACACTTCGAAAGGAAGTCAACGAGAGCAGAGGAGATCTGGACCGTCAGATCCAGAAGGACGCGTGGCGAAAATCCGTCGTCTTCGAGTGAAACCACTCCGGGAGAAAACGAGCGTGCAGGAGTTGAAACTCCCGAAGCCCGAAGAGCCAAAGTGGATCATGGTCATTAGATCCAGAAGGACACTCGTCAACGGATTGTGTATTTCAGGTGAAAGAACTCTGGAAGAAAGCGAAGGCAGAGAGTTTGAGACTCCCGAAGCCCGAATAGCCGAAGAGGCTTGTAGTCATTGATCTGTCGGAGGTACGTGTCAATAGATCGTGGGCTCTGGGTGAAAGCGCTCCGGGCGAAAGCGAGCGTAGAGAAGTTGAGACTTTTGAAGGTCGAAGTCCCAAAGTGGACTAGAGCCGTTGATTTGAGATGGACGCGTGGCGCATGATCTGGAACTTCGGGTACGGAATACTCCGGAGGAAAGCAGAGGTCGAAAGTGCCGAAGCATGGAGTCCCGAAGTGGATCTTGGTCGTTGATTGAGAAGGAGGACGAGGACCGTTGATCTGATCTTGGTTGAAGTTTCCGAAGTCGCGGAGCGCCACGAGGTTAAGCCCTGGGTCACAGCCCAAGATCACATGCAAGGAAGAAGCCAATGCCCGTTAGCATGAGATTTGGAAAAGGTGCTAAGCAAGTCAGACCTGTGGATAGTCGTCGATCTAAGAACGAAAAATCGACGGTGGTGAATCATTGCGGGGAGCGGAGGAAAAATTAGCAAACGTGCTAGTTCGCAACCCGCTATTCGCTAGATCTGTTGATCTCGTCAGGACAAGGGATCAACGACCACGATTCAATCGAGATTGGGCGAGCACTTTTCTGATTGCGGGGATGGAACTCTCCGATAAAGAGCAAGCACGTTGGTAGCCCGCAATTACTTTGAACCGTCAATCGACGGACAAATCAGTCACGATCATATCGTGACCATGAAAACCCTGAGGGTGATAACAGGGCCTGTGTTTGATTTTGAGACCAGCAAGGTCCCGAGGAGCTGATCCAACTCGATAATATTTAATGATCCTTGACCGAGAGGTCGAGCAGCCCTAAGGAGAGAGGGGGGGGGAGGGGTCTGCATCACATGCATAGCAATTTTCTCTTCTGAACAAGACAGTCGATAGAGTGAATAGGAAATTATGTTGATGCCACACAAGACCAAAGGGTGGAAACACGTAGCATCTGTTAATGTTTAAGCCATTATTATAGTTGTTTGCATTTCATTAGATAACAATAGCATAATCCAAGATCACTGAGAAATACACAATCACAAGAGACA